>JAGDQP010008151.1:31224-64197 GCA_022664845.1 Lepisma saccharinum
TGTTGACATAAATAATGCATTCTAATCACAATTGAGTATATCTTGACGCTAGGAAAGAAGCTTCAAAACTAAAAGAAAAGACTAAAGTTTCGAAGTAGTGAGTAGTAGTTCAACCTCAAAAAATATAAATAAGTAGTTATATCATACAGAAGAAACGTGGATCAGCGTTTTTAAGTTACCGGATCGGGAAATCAAAAGTGTGTGGTTCGAGTTCTTGGGAAGAGGAATATTTAATTTATTTTTTCCTTTGTTTTTCATGTAACAACCTACAGTAGTAGTAGTAGTATTCAGTGTTTCACGAAAAAAAAATAAGAAACGAACTTTATTATAGGATCAAAGTGAGATGGAGCAAATTTATTATAGGAGTTTGACTGCACGAGGACTGTGTAATAGGGTGGGGCTTAAAAATCGAATTTTCAAGTATCGAATTCTAATAGGTCTCAAAAGTTGCGTATTTGCATGCTATCTAACGAGAAAATAATGAAGAAAAAAAAATCGTAAATCTTCAGTTCGCGCAAAGGGCCTAAAGTTTTTAAAAAAATGACAAAACTCATCAACATTTACCTTTACGAAAAAATTATACAGTCTACTTATTTTTCTTCCTAGTAGCGTCTAACTACTTCGCTTTTGATGGGTGGTAGTAGATGAAATATTATAAAAATCACATACTTCATTTTGAGTTTGCGCTGTAGGGCTAAAGTTTTGTAACTAGTGAAAAGTCGGGGTTTTACAAATGTATGCATTTGTGAACTAAATATAATAAAAGATAAAACCATTTAACCATTGTATGTTATTCTAACCTTAATGCAATCTATTGAGCAATGAGCATATCAATTATTATCAAACGAACCTGTGGAGAAACCTGTGGAGAAAGGTCTCGCACACTCTTTCCGCGCGGGTGGAGTGGGAACACGAGCGCTTCGTGCACGGAATATGAGAACTGCAAATGTAGAGATACATGACTGGACCTAACTTCCACTAACCTAACCCATGGTCACTAATTTAAGATAATCTACGGAAAATGCAAGAAAGAAAGCAATTATTAATAATAAATATGAACATATAAAAAATATATTTTGAAAGAAAGAAAGAAAGAAAAATTCCTGCTCCCGCTGGATTCGAACCTGGATTTGATTTTTTATTCAGCAAGCCAACGCCTTAACCACTTTTTTATTCTCGTTTATTTAATTTCCTATTATATTACATTTAGTAATACGAATGTGACCTTTATGCGTTATCTTACTTATAACCTACGTTAAAATCAGACACACAAACAAACAGGCCCTAGGCGGGATTCGAACCCACGATCTTGTAGTCAATTGTCTAGCACATTAGACCGATCGGCATCACTGAACCACGATACTAACTTGCAAACTGATTTGGCCGTTGTATTTACAGTGCGCGTGTTACGTAACAAGCCAGTAATGACGCGTCCAAGGTGGTGCCCTCCATTATATTCCGATACCGACAGACTCCTGGTAAGAAATGGGTGAGCAACACCAGTTCACCCCTGTCTGTCAGTTTCTATGGTAGAAGTTTTTGATGGAAAATAAATAATACTGTTTTCCAAGGAAAAATGGGAGCTAAAATATACCGAAGAGTAAGGAAGGAGGAGCATATTAGCGTAATTCGTCACCCTAATGGGCAATATGTCGGTCACGTCAAACCGGTGACTGGAACCGGAAATGAAGTAGCAAATTTCATCCTTAAGTGCTTGAAAGATAATGATATGGATATCAATGAACTGGAAGCTATTGGTTGTGCTGGCACAGCAACAAACACAGGGTGGAGAAATTGTGTTATCCGGAACATAGAGGTTAAAATTCAGTGGTTCATTTGCTTACTTCACTTCAACGAGCTACCATACAGACATTTATTTAAATACTTGAACGGAGATACCACGGGAATAGCGTCATTCTCTGGGAAAATCGGCAAACAGTTGCGTAATGGTGAGAAATTACCCTTGGTAAATTTCGAAGCAATTGAATCAGATGAAATGAATGTAAAGAAAATTTATCTTAGTAAAGACCAACACACAGTGCGGCCGATTCCAAAAAAGGTGGCCAAAAGTATAAAAAAAGTAGCTAGTTTGGGATTTTTTTCATGTTGATTTGGTTACAGTACATCTGTAATGGTCAGAAATTATTTCCTTTTTACCTGTCCCAGAATAGTAGTCGCAAAGCTACCTTTGTTCGATTGGCATCGATTGTGTTCCCGAGGCACGCACGTATTGAAAGTTGTATAAAAAACTTTAGATTGAAACAGATCATAATCAAATAAAATGAAATCAACGTCTGAAAGTACGAAGAATATATAAAAAGTTACGAAATAATAATTTATCAAATATAAATAATCAGTGAAACAATAATTGTTGTTGATTTTTATTAGTTGAAAGCGTTAAAATATAATATGTTGTTATGAAAAAGTTGTGTTGCTCCGCTGTCAGACTTACTTTAAGTTATAGTCAAATGTGTTTTCTTCAATATTTAAAAAAAAAAAAAAAAATCCTGCCCAAAGTTGCCCGTTTGTTATTCAATTGTTTCAAAATGGCGGTACCAAAAATCTATTTTCCACGATGTTTGACCTAGAGCTACGAAATTTAGCACAAAGTTGTATTATCACGAGGAATTTAGGTAAATATTACAATATGTTGAAAAAGTCACCATCTTGGATTCAAAATGACCGCCCAAATTCCAATCAGGAATCATTTATTTAAAAAAACGTCATCGTCATATTTCATTAAAAACGATTATCATTTATGTATACGCTAAATTGTTAAAATGTTGTTAAGGGGGTTAAATTTTGCAACTCTGACTTCAAATTCGTAATCAGTGACCCAAAAAACAATGAACATGATATTCATCTTGATTGTAACATGATATACAGGCTGTTTCACGAATAGGGGTTGAAGGGGGTTACATTTTGCAACTCTGCCTTCAGATTCGTAATCAGTGACCCCTCCCCCCCAAAAAAACTAGTACAGATTTTGAAATTATTCACGTGCGTTTTTAACTTTTGGCCAGCTTATTTGGAATCGGCCGCACTGTTAAACAGTACTTTCTAGATATTGGTAGAGTAATCCAGACAGGACAATGTGCTCCAGATCTGGCTGTAAGAGATCCTAAAAAGGCAAGAACTCAAAATCCGAAAGGGAAGTCTGTTAGAAATGGTTCCCTCAGTACATTTCGACGCGACGGACTACAGTGAGCTGATAGATTGGACAAAACTGTAAGCTGTCGCCCCTTCAATGATAAAAATCTTAACAAGATACTTTCGTCACTTCTTCAAGAAAAATCTCTGCCTGAGTTTGAATTCTTAAATTTTCCATGCCCTACCCAAGATGTTGAAAGGTGTGTCAAATTTGTAACAGAGTCTGCATAAAAAATGTGCGGAGAGTAAAGCAGAGATGGCTACATTTGAGCAACTTTTCTCTCAAGATCCATAATGCCAAAATTTGATACAAAATCTGAATTTAAGGCAGAGTCCTTAACTAAATCAACATAAGTCAACACACCCTAATTGGTTGGATGGTTGGGTAGGGTGTGGGTGGAACTCGAAATGCAGCCACCTCCTCGTTGTGAATTTTGGGACATTTCATAAAAAAATGTGAAATGGGCGAAGACCGGCAAAATGATTTGTCAAAATAGGATGTATACAGTCACTCATATTAACGAATTATTAACAAAGATGGTCTGTGAAAATTTAAAATACCATAGTGCGTGAGTTTGTAAAACGGTTAAAAAAAGAAAACTAAATTCTCAAACTTGAGGTCTTTTGCGCGAATCAGAATGCAGCACATGGTTTTTGAAATATAATTTTCTGTCATCAGGCAACCAAAATCAAGTACTTAGACGTTATTAGGAAAGAAAATATTTTTTTCTTTCCTAAATATAAGAAAAAGACTGTATAATTTTTGCGTAAAGGTAAATTTTGGTGTTTTTTCGTCATTTTTTCAAAATTTAGTCCCTTTGCGCGAACTGAAGATCCAACGTATGATTTTTTTATTCTTTTTTCGTCAAATAGTATTCAAATACGCAAATTTTGAGACCTATTAGAATTCGATAATCGAAAATTCTATTTTTTCGCCCCACCGTACTGTATATTAACGACGAAAAACCAATATGTTATAATGTAATGAAATTAAAATACGATGTTATAATGTAATGAAATTAAAATACGCTGGCAAGGCTTAAACAGTACCACACATTAGTCGTAACAGTTTCAGTGTTCTATCAACACATTCAGCCAAACACCACTCAACGCTATATGAATCCATAATTAAGCACCAGAAGTTCAGAGATCCCATCTTTATCTTCCGCTGGTCAGGATCAAGAAATTCACTTTCCGAACAAATTCCAATCAGTCACCTTCCGCAAACAGTTTACTTACTCAGATCTTAACACAGGCCACGCCCCTATCTCACCAACACCAACACCACCGGTCAACTAGAACGCTACGCTAGTTTAGTTTAAAATTATGTTTTTAAATCAAACAGGTTATTAATAACGATCCAAAGACCTTATGAGAACAAATTACTAGAGTAAAGTAGAAATAATTGAAACAGTTGTAACCATTCACATGTAGCTAGTTCCTCGACGAGCTAAAGATTTAGTTCCATTTCAATATATCAAAATTCTAATCCAGACGTTACATGACGTAGTTTCCGACTCGTAAGTAAATATCCATATCATTATTAACGACTAGCCGTAAGAAAATTGACAGTCCTTTACAAGGTCCTTTCACCATGCCATGGTCCATCCACGGCTCAGTATAAAACACGAACCAAAGCGCCAGGATCAAGTTTTCAACAACGCCACGATGGAATATAATTTTCGTTGTTTCCCCATCCGAGTTACATGATGTGCTCATCTTAGGTGTCGTGATTTCATTATTCTTATAATATCGAATGAATCGTACAGTGTGTGCGATCCTTCATTATCCAAACCAGATAATTAAGGTGTTGGAATATCGTAATGATACCTGGCATTGCCACAAAATACGTGAGTGCGGCTGTACCGCATCTTCGAAAAGGAAAAGCACCATCAGATTTTTATACAGAAAGGGAAAACTCCACTGAACATTTTAATCTAATTAAAAGAACTTGAATTAAGGAATGACAAGAAACTAGTTGAGTTTCTTGAACTAATGGAATTATTATGAGTTTAGATCTTAATTTCATAAGTGAGTAAACTGTACTCATAATTCGTTACATAAATAACGTTCCCGTTCGTGGGTTAAACGTGTTATTCCTTTAAGTGACACAAAAATCAGCGATTAAGTTAAAGCACGTCTTATTTTGGAAACTGAGAAGTAACGTCTCTCGTTAAAGCACGTCACATTTTGGAAGCTGAGAAATAACGTCTCTCGATGATCGCTCAATTAGATAAAGGGATAGGACAGATAATTGAAGACACCATTCCGAATTTCACCTTTTGGGACTGAGGAAAACGTTGGAAAATTTTAGTCAATGTAGTGGGCGTGAGCAGGATTCGAACCCTTGCTGTCTTCTTAGTGCTTATCCAAAATCAGGCATCGTAACCATTAGGCCATTGGGGCTGAATAGCAGTTATTATATTTAAATTAGATCATTATCTTGTTCGAGGTAAAAAAATGGCTACAAAGGTTGGATAAAAAAAAATAGTGGCAGCATTGTAGTCACTTTGCTTGGGAGGCGAGTGAGTAAACGTAGTGGCAACGGCCGTGTGTGTTACGTAGAATTAGGCAGTGCCTTTAAAGTGCAGAATGAAAGTGGTGACTCACTTAAAGCATGTGAACTCAAGTGGAGTAAGGCTTACGGATAGCAGTCAAAATTACACATGGATTTAACTTGCAAGAAAGTTTTCAAAGACCACATGAACGATGTGTCGATTCAGCGCTGCCATATTGTACAGTGCCACTCTGGGTAGCAGTGTAACAAAGTCAAAGACACCGTTAGGACACACCACGCCCAAGGACAAAGATAAGCTCGTTTCGTCTTTCCTTCCTTGAAGTTGTTCGCCCCTTTATAGTCCCCGCATGTGAGTTGTTCATGTGATACGATCTCTTCTCAAAAATCATGCTATGGGGCGATCACATCAGGATATCAATAGAGGCGTCAACACAGACGGATTATTGTGCCTTTGACGAGTGTGTTAGAAAGTAATAGACATACAAGCAGATCTCACTGAAAGAATATAAGTGGATTTTGTTCTGTTATTCAGGTTGTTTGGAAATTGGAAACATATTGCCACGATTTTTTGTATCCAACCGTTATATTTTTCTAGTCTCAAGAAAGGGCTGAATAGATTTCTTTAAATCATTATACTCTTCCGCTTTTTATTTAATTGAAAGAAGCATTCTCACAGTTTTTATTGGGAAAATTTAAGCGACAATCTTATGAACTTATGTTTTTGTTACTTTTTCATATTTATGTGCTAAAATAGTTTGTAGAAATTCCAAAAAAAAAAACCTTAAGGTTGATTCAAATCGAATGACTCATTTACGGATAATATATATATATATTAATCAGTTTGTAAGAAAAACAAACTATATTGTATTTGATTTTTATTTATGGCCTTTAGGTATTTAAGGCTCAGGCCGGGATAGGGGAGGGTAAAGGATTCGGGAAGGTGTCAGTCAGGGTGTACGCTGAAGGTGTCATCCCGTCATTTGACTAGTGTGGTAGGAAAAACCTCAGTCAGGATGGTCGGGCGCTGGGGTCTAACCCACGACCTCCCGAATGCTACGCCAACGCTCTTCCACTGAACTATGGCGGCTCTGTGAACTATATTGAACCTTAATGACACTTGTAAGAAAGAAGTGAAACGCTCTGTAGCTTAACGACCTCCTTACGCCAGTATGTGACCGCCCACTCAGAATATATGTTGAAGGTTTTATTATTATAGCTTCGAAACTTTAATCCCCCCCCCTTTTTTTTTTCTCCTTTCCTACCTCATTGGCATTTAATCTTATATTACCAGTTGATTAATTATGCTATCCATGTAATTTATTTTCATCTTTTCCCTCTTTATTATTTTATATTTATAATTTTTGTCCCGTGATGTGACTCATTCAGCTAAACTGTACGAACTTATTTTTCTGGAATGTTTATAATGTTCATTGATATGTTGTTTGTATATACGGATTTATTTTGCTTCTTTTTCAGCTCAATGGTGATCCGGGACCTAACACTGAGGAGCGCTGCAAGTTTTGGCTCCTTTCATCTTATCCGTCTTCTCTATGATGAATACATGTTTTACCTCATTGAGCATCAAGTAGCCAATGCCACAGGGGAGACACCGATAGCTGTGATGGGTGAGGTAAGTTTTGTCATAACAATTGTCCGTTGCAGAGATGTTGGTTCAAGAATTCCGGTCGGGGAATATTTTATATTAGTTCTTATATTCATTTAGTACTTTGTTCACTTGAACTTCATGCAGCAAATAAATAATATACACTTGGTCTTTGCAATCAGCATGTTAACTGCAGACACAGAATGTTAACTTCAAATTCCTCTTCTTCCTAAGAAGTCCTTTAAATATTCAGAAGTTCTACCCGGGACTTAATTTTCTATCCGACAGGTACTGGCTTCTGAGATCCTGGCTCCGCGATTTAGCGAATCCATGTTTCCGTTAAGAACACACACTTTATTCAGAAGCTGTGCCCTCAAGGATTCACTTCAACAACCTCTCTGGAGCTCCGTACAAGAACCTATCTTAACTACATGAAAAAATGAGAAGACAAAATTCTGAAGGACGGAAGGTTTTTCTCTTTATTTCCGCAGCGTACTGTAAATAATGTGATGAGGCACTTAATTTAAAACTCTGCTTTCATAAATATGTTCTCTAAGCTAATAACTCTAAAATTTCCATAAGTATGAGTAAAGGACGTTTAAAAATGAACTAAGCATGTGGCGAGAATTCAGGTAGACCGTTGAGAATGACGCTGTGACGTCACCAGAAGACGGAAAAACTGCAAATTCAATTTCCTGTTGGTCCTGATAAATTTTCCTTTCTTTATTTAAGAATTTTTCGATGAGAGACAACCAAGAAGAATTCATGATTAGTTACCAGCCGTGCGGTCTACGGCGGAAGGCCAACGGCTCGAAGGTCCCGTGTTCGAGTCCCGGCAGGGGTATGGGTATGGATTTTTATAGCTAAGGGGCAAATTGTGACAGGCCAGAGTCCAAAGTTACTAGACTGGCCCATATAAAAATAAAGTTTACCAGAGTTTATCATGATTAGTTAAGGGATTTTCTGATTTCAGTATTACAAATGATTTCTTTCTTACGTGGTTAATGTAGCTAAGTTGGCATATTTAAAAACTGATAAGATTGGACCCTATCTTTCTTATGATTATTTCTTAATATATGCTTAGATAATCCTGTACTTTCCTGCTTGTATCTTATAGCCAAGTTTTCTTCGTATGCCCGTTTGTAAATATTTCTCTTTGTTTCTTTGATGTATTCCTTGGCACGTGTACAAGGAGCATATGTCTGAATTCTCCAATGTATTTTGTCCTTCATTTTAAAATTGAACCAGTGGTTGACATGTTTTTAAATCAGATTTAGAAGCTATGTTGAAGCTATATTGTAAAAGTAACTTGCTGAGAAGATGGTTTTTGCGAAATATAGCAGCAGGAATCCGACCTATTGTGTTATTTTTCATTTCAATCTGCTGGTTTTACTGCAGTCCGTTGTTGGCTTTTCTCAATTTTTCTCTTAACTGAAGCCACTATATCCTTTTAAAAAAAATTACAGAGACTTCATTAATTGCAGCCACTTTCTACAGTTAATGTAATAATTTTTATATTAATTCTATCAGGTTTGTGGTCAAGTAGTCATATATAACAATACCTTAGAAACAAAAGTATGTTAATGCTATAATTCTACGGTTTACATTTGAGGGCTCCACGGAAAGAATCGTCAGATTCCACTTTTTACGAAAATTGAGATAACGGTGTCGTCTAATAGCTTATTTTAGACTTATTCTGCACATGTTCCCACTTCGGGAAAAACGTCACACATTACCGAGAAATAAGCGATTGAAAATTAAATATGCAAGGGAAGAAACATCAGATTCCACGAGTTTAAGGAAAGAACCATCAAACTCCACCAGTCTCCAAACTCTTGCTAGTTCATGTCTGCAGATAATTGCGCAGTACAGCTGAGACTTTCGCCGGTAGTGGTTGTTGTGTCATTGTAACGCTAGTTTTCTTCTGTAAGTTCAAGTTTATTGCATTTGAACATGCAGTGTACAATATACAATAGTAATGGAAGAGAACATTAGCGATTCAGATGATGTTGATAAAATATCCGTTACACCCAAAAAAGCTCAGACTGCAAGCACATGAAACTGGTAATGACTGTTTGTGTAAGAAGTTTAAGTGCTTCGAACAAGTGCATATCTGAAGACAGCTGATATTTTCTATGCCAGTAAACGTGCCGAGAAATCTCGTGCTAAAAGGTGTGCCTGAAGAAGCGTTCGACTTTCAGAAATACTTGCCAACACCAAATATCGCCACAAACGATGTCTATTATAAGCGGCAACTCTCACTTTTTTAATTTCAACGTCTATGTGTTATCTACGGCAAAATCCGTTTTTTACACGTATGTCCAAACCATTACAAAAAAAAAAAAAAAAAAAGGCGCTGATGAGGTAGTGTCGATGTTGGATCACATTGTGAACAATATCATTGACAAAGAAATCCGAATCCTGTACGTTTTCTGTGATTCATGTGCAGGGCAAAACAAAAACTACACAGTCATCCTTTATTTTCACTTCATGGTATATATCGCAGACAAGTTTGACGGAATTCACATCGTTTTTCCAGTGTGAGGACATTCTTGTCTTGAAAGTGATAGGAACATGGGCTTGATTAACCAGAAAGATGTGGTTGAAAAGCCCTTGGGTTGGCTACAAGTGTTTCAAGATGCAAGAGAAAAGCGAGAAAAATTCCAAGTAATACAGTGTGAACGGCAGCTTTTCAGAAAGTGGAGTGGCACACTGGGAAAAGGCTATGTGAAAAACTGCTCTTTTCCAACTAGACCGATCAAAGAGCTCAAGATTACAGCAGGAGACAACAAAAGATTGATGTTTCACCGTGAAACCTACAATGGACATTGCAACTCTCATGTTGTGATATCAGTGAGTGAGCACTTGAAAGAATTCTGCATTGATCCCGAAGCATGATTATTTTATGAAAACATTCCACATTGCAAACGTGGAATCTACCAAACGTGCTAAGAAAGCAGATTCATATGAAATATTCTAACTGAAGCTGAACCCCTTGTAAACTGGTGAATAAAAAAGAGCACTTGCTAAAATGCAGCTTTTGTTTCATTATTGCAGACAATAATAGTATCATTTTTTGCATTGTTGGTAGGAACGATGAGGAGCTTCAAGGAAATGAGCATCAAACTCCACAAATCTGACGGTTCTTTCCTACAACAAAAATTACTTTTTACAGTTTCCAGTACGTTATGAACTAACTGCTGGTATTATAGTAATGAAAAAGTAATACACATCGGAAAATAATATTTTCTCCTAGCAAGAACAAACTCTTCTTCATAGTACGTACTCCCAGTGTTTTAGTCATTACTCTTTAAACTTTAGATTTCATTTTTCTCAAAATCATTCCCATTGGAGTTTGACGTTTCTTTCCGTGGACCCTTCATTTAATTTATGTATTATATATATATTTTTTTCTTCTTGTTGTGTATTACATACTCAAATTTAAATTACTGTCTTAATATTTATTGTAACTGGAGTAAAAGCTTTGAAATAGGTTAGGTCAGTGTTTCCCAACCTTTTGCAAGCTGCGGACCCCTTGATTACTTACTAGTTTCCTTGCGGACCCCTGTTCCAACAACCAAGGAAAACATTACGCATACAGTATCAATAGATCTTTTTACGTTATCTCTAGCATAAAAAAACGTACCATTTCAATACATGAAAGTACAATTGAATACAGTTTGCTAACAATATTGAAAGTCGTGAATTAATAGTGGTAATAATAAAACCTAACGATTTTGTTTCCTTACTGTTTTTTTAATGATGGCCGGGTCCGTATTAAGGGTGGAGCAATCGCTCCAGGGCCCCGCCACCAAGGGGACCCCGAAAACTTTTTAAAAATTGCTAAACAAACATTTCACCAAAAAAAAAGTTTTAAAAACTGACATGACTCACTCCTATATAATTTACAGACTGTTCTGAAAATGTTGTGAGGGTGCCCCCATCATAAAGTTAACGTAACATTTTATTCCCGCTCCATGGCCCCCAATGGTCTTAGTCCGGCCCTGATGATGGCTAGTGTTGTTTTGTGACCGTCAACTTTTTCATATCTGGCTCCGACGTATAGATTTTCAGGCGCAGATCTTGTTCAATTTTAAGTCTGTTGCTGTACTTATTATTCATATATAAACAACACAGAAAATATTGACTGGTACAAGTAAGTGGTCTCGAGAGGCATCTGATGTGAAATTGCCTGTCTGGAAACGTCAGAATAGCATGTAACCAAAACTCCAGCACACACAAACTGTGAAACATAATCTTCAAGGAGGAATCGCAGGAAAACTCAATAAGCTGCTCTTTTTCATTTAATGACAGCTCATTTTCATTGTTCAGAAATGTTTTTTTTTTTTTTTCGTTTGAAACCGAAAAGTAAGCTTTCGACTGAAAACTCAATGAAAGCACATGCTCCTTCATGCTCTCACAATCCTAATTTGGAAGTTGTTTCATTGGTCGACAGAAAGTCGTTCAGTGTGGGAAAGCAATCCTATTCTTTATTGTCGATTCCGTTAGCCCAAACTTTTAATTTTGTTTAATTGTGGACTCAATTTTGTCTTGCACTAAAAATACAGTGACACTGGAACCTTGGAAACTTAAATTTAATGTATTCAGAAATAAGACAATATCTCACGAATAAACAAACGTCGAAAACAAGGAAAACTCAATTAAGCCGTCATTTAGTTTGAGTTCTATTTTCGAATCAGATCAGAGTTCTGATTAGAAAAAGTCTCACGTCAACACGCAGCTCGAATAAGCTAGTCAGAACTCTTCCTCGAGATAATCAGCGTACCTCAGAACGTAACGAAAATGATCATGAATACTTCCCATTTTGTTACACAGTGCAGCAAATTTCTGGAGTTAAGAGGACGAGCCTTGATACAGTTTACAATTTTAACGGATTGATCGAAAACATTTTTCATCTTGCATGGTATTCAATGTACAGTCAATGCCTCACGATGAATGCTGCAGTGCGTCCGCTTGGCAGATAGCGCAGTAACCTGGACACGCGCAAAAGTCCTTTTTGTTTACCTGCCATTTCCCGAGCACCATCTGTACTAACCCCAACACATTTAGCCCATTCTAGTGTATTTTGAAGGATTAAATTATTAAGAGTGTCTCTTCAGTTGTATGTAAAATCAGTGTTTCAGAAGAGAAAAAGAAAAAATCCTCATGAACCTTGTGTTCATATCGAACAAAGCTACTAAGTTTGCACTTCCTGAAATATCAGTACTTTCATCTAATTGTAAAGAAAAATGCTCACTGGAACTCAAGCGTTGTATCAATGTGTCCTTTACGTTTTCAAACATTTCATCGATCCTCCGCTTCGCAGCGTTGTTCGAGGGAGACTAATGAAAGTTCTATGGACCGTTTTTCGCCAAGCAAATTGCGAGCCATTGCCTTCCTTGACGGGAAAGTTAATTGATGATTAAATTTGTTTTACCAATTGTATGAGACTGTCTCTTTTCCGCAATCAATAGAGATAGAGACAATAGATATATGAAGCTAAAACAATAGCCTTTTTATTATTTAAGCCTGACAGAATGTCTCTAACTACGTTTTGTAATTGGGTAAGTTCAGCTAGTTGAAACCCTGTGCTTTGTTTCAAGACGTCCTCTTAATTTCGAACATTTCATGGCCTCATTCGATAGCAACTCACCGCAAATAACGCATTGTGGTTTCTGATCATCATCTCGTCCAATAACTAAAAATCCAAACACTAAATATTTCAAGAAATATTTACTCACTCTTTTGGGCACTACATTAACATTTTTGCTAAATGAACACATAGGCTACTGTCATGTTGTTTAGCCTCACTGATTGTTGGAAGGCATGTTTTACTGGGACCGATTTAAGCGATTCATTTTTCGCACAGGCTGACACAGAAGTCTGAAGTTAGCTCTTCCATTTCTTTTTAGTTCAAGCGTTTAGTGAAAATTCAACTTGATCATAGATGGTTAATGTTGTAGTAAATTCGCTTTATTTATTACAATTCGCTTCGCTTCGCTTGGTTTCATTTGATTTTAATTTGGTTTGGTAAACAATATCGTGTTTTCAAATTATTTTATAAAAGGAAATCTGTATATGATGATGAAAATATCGGGAAGTAAATTCCTGTTACGCGTCAAACTATTGCGGCCCCAAACGCTTGTTGCGGACCCCAGGTCCCAGGTTGGGAAACACTGGGCTAGGCAATAAAAAAACTATGCAGTAGGTCTCGACAGAGGTGTTGAACCTCGCGAGGTCGAGGTCGAAGTCCCATCGCGAGTTCGAGGTTGAGCAAGGTCGGGTCCAAATGTACACCTAGGGGTCTCGATATATAAAGTTGGTCCAAATGTTCCTTTTCTGACTAAGAGAATGAGCTGATCTGTGAATAAACAATTTGCCCGATGTTGGTTTTCTGTATGCTAAAGTGATGAACTTGTCGCGTTATTGTAAGGTCCAGGGAATTGATGGATCTAGTTTCTCCATTTTCTGTTGTTATTTGGATGTTTTGATGCACATCATTACAAAGTTAAGATTCTATTCAATATAATCGACCCTTTTTATTATTACCTACTCCAGAGTTAGTACAAAAAGACTTAAATTACCTGCTTTTTTTTTTTTTTTTTTTTTAAGAAAAGAAAAGAAAGAAAAATAAAGATGATAATGCTTGAGTTAAGTGAAAATCCAACAACGAACTCCAGTAAAACCAGTACATTCAACTGAACAAACAAGACGATGGATCGGATTCCTGCTGCTATATATTTTTTCTCTAGTTATCTTTTCAGCAAGTTCCATATTCAAGTTTTTCATGTTTTTTTTTGTTATTTGGCCGTTTTCGTGTATAATGTTGTTTGTTTATTCCAAACGGAAAGTAGGCGTTTGGTAAGCATCAAAACTTAACTATGAATCAGTATCAAATAAATCTCTAATCTGTAAGCGAAAGATAAAAATTGACAGTTTAGTCTGACCCAACAAGTTTACAAATATTGACACAAAAAATTACAGAATACAAATATTCTCAATGACAAAACGGTTTGTTTCTAGTGTAAACATATTTGTTGTAAAGGTACTGAGTAGAATATAAGTTAGCCAGAAATACCCTTATTCTTCACTATCTGAAAATGGTACAGTAAAGAATTAGAAATCATTGCATTTGGTATTTTTCTTATGTTAAGTTGAAGTTGTGTGATCGATTGGGTTCAATCTACAGCAACGCCGAAAGTGATTCAGAAATATTAATTCTTGCATCCCCAAATAAAAAAGGAATTGCATAAACTTCTGAGAATATAAATAGGGATAATATTGTTTGTTTTCAAGAATGACAAATATATGCATTATAAGTTCCTGAAATGAATGTACAGAGATGTACGATGTCCTAAAAAAGTAAAGTATAATTTGATCTGAATACTTTTGTGAATATCTTTTGAATGTTCTGTGTGTTGAAATAATACTTTACTATACTGTGTAGGAAAGTTGTATTGAAATCAGTCGAAAGATTGAAGTGAAATTCATGGAAGTAGTTTTATTAAATCATACTTTCTTCGCCCAACGCACAGTGAAATCCAAGATAATGTACTCGCGTATGGAATGTAACTTCTGAAGTACACATCGACATGTTCCTTTAAAATTAGAATATGGGTTTTATGTTTTTTTTTTGTTTTTTTTTTTTTTCTTTCTAAAGTAGTACATTGCGTTCATTTGAAAAATGTATTTTTCAATGTAAAAATTTTCTTTACATATTCAGAAAATTTGCCTGTTGTTATTATGGATTCTAACTAAAACTCATAAAATTACGCTTCATCAGATCGTATTACAGATTAAAAATTAGAAACTATCCTTTTTCTGTTACTCTTCCTTTAGAGCTTCGAACATTGGTTTTGGTAACGCCATTTAATTGTCAACTATTCTTACCATAACCATTTCATTTAATTGTGGCATTCTGCACGCACTAGATGGGTATTAGTGATTTCCGATATTTTGGTAAAAGATTAAAAAAAAAAAAATCCCACCTATTCTTCCCTTCGCACCTAATGATTCAAGCAGCTTGACTTGTGAAAACGTTAGTGTCGTTTTTTACCATTTGTGAGGAAACTTGCTTTTCATATAATGTGGTCCTCACTGTATCAAACATTCTATACTTGTTGGAGTTAAACTGCTTCATAAATTATGCTATTACAGTTTTATTTATAGATGGGTCGATACCAAAATTTCTCGATACTTTATACCGATACTTATTTCAGACCTCCGATACTCGATACCTGATACTTTGCTGAACAGTGCTCTACAATATAAGCAATAATTATAATAATTATAGTAAAATTCAAATATACAAATTTCCGATCCTTAACTCATTGACTTTATTAACGTATTCTATTTAAAATATTTGTTAATTTTAAACATTGTTGACTACTTTCGTATACATGATAGTAGAGATCTCTTTTCTAAATTTTGTGACGATACTGTTAATATTTCACTTACTTCAGTGAGTGAATAAAAATAAAAATAAAAATAAAACTAGAAATATTAATATATTAACCTGCGCCAACTGAAAGGAATGTTGTAAGTTTTTGTAAGAAACAGGAGAATTTTCATTCTGTTGGGATCAAGTTGAGTCTGTTGTGTTGCATCGAACTCTATTTAACGATATTAGAGTGATCAACTAATGTCGAATGAAAGACACCAGAGCAAACATTTAACCTCGATCATCCATCCACTTCCCGTCTAATCCAATCATAAATGGGTAATCGCGATGCAACTATTGGTATCTTGCCAAATACTCGATACTTTTGGGGGAAATATCTGTACATTGTACTCGATCCTTTTAAGCGGTATCGAGTATCGGAACAGACATGGACACTATTGCTATCCCTAGTATCGCAGTACAAAAATGGTATTGTGGCAAATAATCGATACTTCGGGGAAAAGTATCTCTATCGATATACTCCATACTTTTAAGCGGTATTGAGTATCGGAATAAGTGGTACTTTTCCTGAGCAAGTCAGTCCAGTCGTTGAGAGAAGGATCCAAGAAGAGGAACACGTCCAAATGTAGATGTCAGTCGTGAATATTGTAAATTGCGGTGTTTGCTGACATCATGGATAGAAATGACGTCACATTTCCTGGCAGCCAAAGACATTTTATATGCGTTTCTTTTACTTTAGATATGCGTTCGTCAAGGAAACCATGTCAAGTATCGATGAAGTATCGAGATATTTTTGTAGAGTATCGGTATCTAGATATTTTTTCTTGGAGTATCGGTATCGAATATGGGCACGGAAGCTCTAAAAATCTCAATTTTAATAGGTAGCCTATTGACCTTTATGTTTAACCATGATCTCTTCTCACTTCTCAACATAACAACGAATTCCTTTGAAGTAATTTTGTTTTGAAAACTTTCACTCTGATATGTAAACTATAATGTTCTACTATGAGATTATTTTCAGAGAAAGATGTCACTGTCAAAACATAAAAGTATCGAGAACCCATCCCTAATTTTAATACTTCAATGGAAACTAAGTATGGAGTAAGGGTGTTTTTGGCCACGTAGGTAGCTTATAGAAATTAGATAACTTTGCATTGTCATGTGTTGCTAATTTTCTAATGTAGTTATTTCATCTGGATCAGAAGTCCAATCCGTCCACTTTGGGGGAGAAGAGCCTTGCTGTGAATAGCTTCAGTCTGCCGCAGCCATCCCCTGGCCCGCCCTGCAATGGAGGTGTGATGACCAATCATGTCCTGCCAATGGGAGGAGGAAAGGTCGTGACGATATCAGGAACCAATATAATTGGAGTAAGTGGAGGAGATGATCATCCTTCCAAACGACTGAAGATGAGCTAACTGGGAAACCAGATTCAATACCTGTTTATTATTATTTTTTGTTAAATGAAAAATTTTCCAGCTAATGACAACACCTCACTATATTGTGAGTGTGAACAATTGAGTGCCATTGTTTTTGCCCCCATAGACTCGTTGTTTTATAAGCATCCCTCTTCTAGTTCCCAAATAATGAATAAATACAAAATAATGTTTCCTTCCTGGCAGCAGGAAAAAATCCACAGTGGGACCAGAGTCTTTTGAAAAAAAAAATATATTAAAAGGGTCCTAAAGATATTAGATGAAAAGAAAATATAAGAGTAAAAGAGTGAGTGCACAAAACTATTTTGAAAGCTATCCAGAGTTTTAGCAGAGAGTGTAGTATTTTGTTACAAGAGTGTACTCCCATTTGGTTTCATGGTGCTGTAGTTTACCTCGTTAAGGACAAAAAAATCAGTATGTACGAATAAAGAATTAAAAGATACAAGCTTTGAAAACAAAAATGTACTTAATGCCACATTCCACGAACTACTGCACCACTTGAAAAGAAGAATAATGAAGGGTCAAAAGTTAAGTGAGTGAAATAATGAAACGGATATGCCTTCAAACTTCATTTCGTTATGTATATATATTCTACATTGAAATTTCATTTAAAGAGAAAAGTGCTAACTCAGAGTTATTTTTATGGATGCAACTAAAATGCTGCATACTAATTGTCGGCTTGGACCCTTCAAAGGAGTCTTTTATATTATTTGCTTTATGGTATAAAAACTGAAACAGGGTGCAGTAGGAAATTTATATGTATGTATAAAGAAAAGTATTTATATATATAAATATATATACATATTTACATCCATAAATATATATAATTTATTATACGAGCTGCGTACTTCCAAAATAAGATACCATTCCAGAATAAAAGTTTGGTAATTGTAAATTTTTGCAAAGTTTTTTTGTTTCTTTCTTTCTTTCTTTTGTCCTGTAGTGTTGCAAATATGCTGATTATGCAAAGGTTGTTGTGTGAACAGCACCATGTTTCCGATCTCTGTACAGGATGTCACTATTTTTGTTTGATATGATACTAGAAGAAGAAAGGAAGTTCAGAGCTTAAAAAGCACATCACACCAAATCTTTGAAAGAATTTGTATCTTCCTGCGTTTTGCTCAAAATCCATCCATCCACTTAAGTAATTTTTATCCTGAAATATTGAACAAAGGATAGCCTCATGGTATGGAAACCACCTTCAATTTTCTGATTAGAAATGATTTCTGGTTTTATCTTCTGAGACGGAGAAAGAGGTACTAACTGTATTTTCAGAACCGATTGAAGGTTGTTTCCCACCTTTGAGCTTGAGTTTGCAAATTTTAAGTTTTGAGTGAACCAAAGTTAGTGATATATTGTAGTAGTTTTAATGTGAAATTTTGGTATAGTGTGCATAATTATATAGTGCTGTATTGTATGTTTATAATTAATTTAATTGAGTGGTTTGTCAATTTTATGTATTTGTTGCCCATTTTTTAGGCACAGGAAAGATGTTCATATTTTTTAACTAGAAGAGAGGTAAAGATATCGATAAGGATGGTTTTAAAGTCTCATATTTCTTCCATTATTGCATACAAATTTGAACTTGCCAATTGGCATAAATAATTTTCTTTGTTTAGCTCTTTCTTCAATGTGTTCACTTCTCTAAGATGTTGACAGTAAAACCATCCTTTTGAAGATTTGAATCTGATCTCAGAGAACCAATGTAAAGGAGAAGTGTAATATAGACTTAGCTTGCTTCCTTGTGTCTGAAAACAGGGGTAAGAAAATGGTATTTCTTTAACTGAGTATCATGTGATACTATTCACTCCTAGTCGAAGAGTGCAAAGTGTGAGCTTATTATATTTTTGTGCTCTCTCACTCTCAGTAATCCTAAAGTCAACTCTCCTGTGCATTCGTAGATCAAATGTGTACAGAAAAATGGGATCTTGAGAGGAGAAAATATGGGTGAATTTATCCTGGGCAGATGAACCTGTTTATTTATATATTTTTTTTTTCTATCTTATATTTCTTTCTTCTTTTTTTTTCTATCCACTTCGCTTATTTTAAGAACAGAGGGACATTAGTAACATTTCATTTTAAAAATACTACTTCAGTTGCACTTTTGAGACTTGTGCGCTTGTGATAAGTACCAAAGATTTCTTTTCTTCTTCTTTAAAAATGTTCCGTTACATCTTAAGATTATTACAGTTCTTCAAGGTTTGTGTAACGCTTGTGCCATAGTTATCAGATTAGATCACAACCTTGAAGAATATCTTCTTGCATTGCCTGTGTTTGTAGAGTTCCTTTTCTTTCTTCCTTTTTTGTAGGAAAACTCCGATGGAAGCGTTGACATGGAAATGAAGTAAGAAAACAACCATTTTCCTGTTCGTTGATGTTATTATTTGTGACTTTTCGTATTCTGTTCTATAAACAGCTGCATTACATATATAGAGAGAAATCTTTTCTTCCAGTGTTCATTTTCTCTTTCTTAAAACTGCACACTCTTCTGGGTAAAATTATTTGAAATAATGTCAAAGTGTATAAATTATTTTGTATGTTGATTCATATGTTAAATCATGTATTTTTGGAATGTGAATTGACTGAATGTTTTGCTGTTGAAAAAATATCTTTGTAGAAATTACAATATTTTGTGTTGTGTTAACTTGGAAGAAGCAAAGCTTACAAAAGTGTAATAAACATTCGGTTTGCTTGTGCGGGGTAAATTATTAATGAGTTATCTTAAAATATGAATTATAACTACAGAGGATAGATGTACTCTTTCCATTCTTACACTAATTGACGTAAGCTTAAAAAGAAAAAAAATGCAATGCAGCTGTATGAGATACACAGTTCAGAATTGAACAGAAATTTCTTGTTAACCTAAAATGAAATTTAAAGTATTCTTAGAGGGCGTTATTTTCTTGAATCTGTCTGCTCACGTGATATCTGTGTATTTTGTTCGCATTCGGTGTTACGTATTGTTTTGTATATATATCGTATATGTGTTTGTTCGTCCTGTTAATTCTTTTGATCGTCATGAAAATTAAGTACGATATATAATTATTACTATTCCGTGACATGATCAAATTATGCAGTGGGACTGTTGCTGGATAATATTATTAGTTATTTTATTGTACAAAATGTCGTGTGATAAGTTTTGATAAGTTTCTTTCTGTATGAATTTTTTTTTAAGTGACGTGTAAATTTGAAAGTAATATATATATATATATATATATATATAGATAGATAGATATTTATATTTGTTTTGTTTGCCAAATATAGGTTTTTAATTTCAATCTTTTATTTATTACTTTATGAATAAGGGATAACAAGATAAAAGCGAAATACTACTAGGCAACTATGAGCGAGAACAGCTTATATCTGTGCTTTGCTTCTTCCAGCTCTTTGGTTAAAAATTAAAAATGTATTTCCATGGTCTCATCCGTATTGTGCGTGCCTCACAGACATATCAAGACAGACTGTTCAGTCTTATTAACTTTACAAAACATATTTATAAGCAACCCCTCTGTTGCCCTCCCCCTTGATCACACTGTTGCCATTTGCTTTAAAATCTGGCTGCCTTGGAAATTTTTTGTTGTGATTCAATGTGTGTACAGCATTGTACTGAATGATGGTAGATCTGTTTTGTACACTTGTTTTGTACAGTGGAAAGTAAACAATGTCCACAAAGTATGATCGTACTTTTATTCTTTCTCTTGCTTCTTTTATAGAATTATATATTATGGTTTTGGTAACCGCTGAACTTCGGACTTCTTACATAGGTGCAATTTGAATATTATGACTTCGACTAAACGAGATAACATTTTTGAAGAACTTCTGCCACAGCTGGAAAGTGACTCGCGAACAAGCGTTCGCTACAGAATCATCTTCAAGTAGTGACATAAGTTGGTTACATCACACTATGGCACCAAGTTAATATGAAATTAAATGAATCAAAGGGAGATTCGGGTGTTCGGCAGTAGTCGCTAGCTGCTTGTGCAGTGGAATTGTAGGGCATTAGCTTTTGCATCAGGGGGATTAGAACCTACAGGAATCATTTGGCTCCACACACGCATTTAAATCATCGTTATCCAGCTTGACCTGCTTCCTCTATCTTCCCCATCTTGGAGACCCTTGTCCTTGGAACTATTTTTTTCAAGCAGCGACGAACTGTCCGTTCAGAAATTGAGTCGACGCTCCATGTCCTCACCATACGATAGATTTGTGCTGCCGTATGTCTCAGAACTCATGCATAACACCTGCAGATACATTTCATATGGCGTGAAGGGTCCTTCGGTCCCGTATCAAAGGAGGCAGAGAGGGTTGAATGAGGACAGTGTTCATTTCGACCAAGGTAAATACAGGGAGATATAAAGTATATCTACCTATCAATACACTAAGTATAAAGTGTTACAGGAGTCGCCGTGGCTCAGGCGGTAGCGCATAATTTCAGTTCACAGACTACGGATAAACAATGGGTAAGCTCGTGAGTTACCCTGGCAGGTTTCCAGGTTCTTTCTTAGTTTCACCAGGTGAATGAATGCCTGGATGGTACCTACTAGCTAGGCCGTGGCCGACTACCTATCCCAGCCTGAGATGCGTAAAGGCCATATATACATAGGTTCAATCAAATGAAAAGGTCCGATTGCAAATATACGGACAACATGTTGAGGGAGATGTTAGTCCTGTTTGCGGTTGATATCCACATTTGTGTAGGCCATAATAAATGTTACATTTGTTGCGCACGGGCGTAGTGTGGCACGTTAGCAGAGGTGGTTTACTTATCAATGTTCCGTCGGCTGCGGCTAGCAATTAAGAATAAACGCCGAGGTAACCTCACAAAGGGCATTTTATTGCACGACAATGCCCGGCCTCATGTTGTCAAACAAACCCAGTATCTTTTGGCGTCGTGGAAGTGGGAAGTGCTAGACCACCCCGCGTATAGTCCTGACTTGAGTCCCTGTGATTTACATATTTACACGTGTTTGGGCCACTCAAGAAACACCTCCGGGGGCACCACTATGGATCGGATGAAGAAGTGCAGTAAGCTGTGATAGAGTGATCATCATCTCGTGTCAAGGTGGGATAAGTACCTCAACAGCAATGGTCATTATACATAGCTCTATCCAGTAATAAAATCTGTACATGGAAATGGACCTTTTCATTTGACTGCACCTGATATATATATATATATATATATATATACACCGGTTCTTAATAAGGAAATACGTGGTTTTATTTCCAAATAAAAATTTTTAGGCTTCAACACACTGCAATATCTTGAAAGGCTTATATTCACGCTGTGTGTGTGTGTGCGTCGACAACTTTCAATTCATGCTGGCTAAGAATGTGGTGGTGGTATCGTTCGAACGGTTTAGGCAAAGCTAATTCCAAGTTTTATAGATCATCTCGGTCGATCGGTCCGTCGACAACTTTCTATTCAGGAACGCCTAGTGCTACAAATGTGGTTGAGGTGTCGTTCCAAAGGCCTCGGCGAGGTGAGCTCAAAGCTGCACAGACCAAGTCTGTTCGTCCGTCCATCCATCAACAACTTGAAACTCAGGAACTACTGGGCTTATAAAGGTGTTTTAAGTAGTCGTTCGAAAGAGCTCGTCCAGGAAAGTTCAAATCAGCGTAGTTCAGGTTTGGTCCATCTGCGCAATTTTCAGCTCAGGAACTACTAGGGCTACAAAGATGGCTGGTTTGTCATATGAAAGGTCGCATTGAAACTTTTGCAACGACATGTAGCTCATCCAAATTGGACGCTCCTGAAGCGTGACTGTAGAACATGTGCACAGTCCCCAACTGGGCTCCGTGTAACTTGTTTAAGGAAAGTTACACTGACATATTTTATTTATTAAAAAAGAAATACTTCCGTCGTAGTTTTTATTGATTACATTATATATTATTTTCCAGCTGCCGAAAATTATAAGCAGTTCTATTTTTCTTACGTTCTTAAAAGGTTAAAACATAATGAAGAAAAAATCGTTGGTACAGCTATAGACAAAAAAGATTGTCGCATGTCTTTAGATTATTTCCCAAATTCCCAGTTATTTCCCTCGCAGAGCGAACATTCCCGCAGTAGAGGGAAGTTCCCTGACGTTAAAAAATATAAACATAATCAGACATTAAAACCCATTACAGAACAATTGTGATATATATAATAATCATTTTCACAAATAAATATAGGATTACAAATCAAAGACAAGATTTTAAAATAATATTAAAAAATTATAAACACTGGCTGTGGTATCAATTCACACTCTCATCTTGAAATGAAGTAAAATAAATATTGCTCAGTGTGTAACAGGCTGGACGTGGTGGATTCATATTGAAATTCCATTTTGTCACGGGTTCAAACCTTGGTCGTGGCTAATGTTTTTTGAAATTGTAGATAACTATTGATAATCTTCATTTTTTTTTTTTTGTTTGATATCTAGTTCAGCTACGATACTTCTATATTTTACTGTTAATTTGACAGTCATTTCAAGAAGCTTTTGGTATACTTAGTAAGGAAACGTAATCTGAAAACTGAATGATTTCTTTTTAAAAGAACATGTAACGTAATATGTTAAAAATGTTCTTGAATAAAACAATTTAGTGATTGCTTATTTTATTGAACACTAGCTGTAATTGCCCCCAACTCTTCCGAGAAGATAAATATTAATGAGCTTCGAAGCTTTAAGTTACTTCTTGAGTCTAAGTAGGTCATACTAGGCTGGTTTACATACCAGTGACTGTTGAGGGGGTTCCCACTTGGTTTACCATCACTTGTATTAAACACTGATGGCAACGTTAATACAGAGTAATCCATATAAATCTTTAAATTTTAATTATTTATTACTTTCTTGTGGAAGTGATAGTGAATTTGAGATTGCATTGCATTGTCGAACTGGCTCCGACTGAATCTGTTTAGCGGTCATGCTGAAATTAGAATACTATTATCGTCCATAGTTTACTATTGTTAAAAAGTTGAACAGTGAAGGCCTACATAGGCTTTATTTTCTAATGTAACTTACGCTTTACTATTTCTACTACTACAACTGCGGCTACCGCTTCTTTTAGGTCTCTTAATAGCAAAATGGACCTTCTATTCCCGCTCATGGTGTCAGTCCGTCCATCCGTGTCTAGATATTAAATCTCAGGAATTACAAGGTGTAGACAGATGCTTGAGATGTTCTTGGAAAAGTCTTAGTTACACTATCTCAGAACCCCTGGAACCGTCTTGATTGGTGCAGTGGTTCAGTGTTACCAGCCCATTTTCTAAAAATCAATTCTTAAAATTCCTTCCATTCAGTTAAACCTAGCTGCACCAAACATTATTTGACGCAATACAAATACGGGAGATCATACGTTGCCAAGCAATTCACTTACCAGTGTTGCCAGCCTATTTTCTATACAATTATCTTTTTTTTACATTGCTTCCATTATTTTAGTCATAGGAGCACTAAACTTGGCATAAACATTGTTTGACTCAATAAGAACATACCACAGCTATTCCCGATCCGCAAGAGTTGTCTGTCCATGCCAAAATATATATCGTGAACCATAAAGTTTAGAGACATACATTAGTCTTGATAGTGTATCAAGTCTTGAAATAGTCGTGATTGGTGTAGTAGTTCAGTAGGAGCACATTTTAAAAAATCACGAATTATTCAAATTGCTTCCATTCAGCTACACCTAGCTGCGCCCAACTTGGCATAAACATTATTCGACACAAGCACTGTGATTTTTTCCGAAACTAAGCACTGCAGTTTTCAGTGTTGCCATCCTATTTTATAAAAAAATAATGCTTCTATGGTTAAAATGCTATCAAGGGACCGGATCCCTTGCGATTGAAAGTAGAATCGCAGCTCTAACATTTATCTGCTGCTGCTACTACTTCTACTTCAAATTCAACAAATACTAATAGTGCTACTCCTTCCGACTGCTAATACTACTACTACTACTACAAACTGCTAATATACCGAAAACCCAGATAGATGGTGAGTGCGTAAAGCCAGCGAGTCGGTCGCCGAAGTAATTCCAAACGAAAGTTACGTTAGCACGGAGAGAGTTTGAGTAATTTTGTATCACGTAGAAATTTAAAAAAATAATAGAAAACATCTCTAACATGACTTTTCTAAGCTATTTCCGTGAAGTGCCTAAAATTTTGATAATGGCTATAATGAAAGAATCTGACTTGTCTTACCTGTGTTCATGAGTTCTGTAAAATATTGAAAAATGCAAAAGAAAAATTAACCTTAGGTTTCGAAGCTATTTCTGTGAATTTTGTTAAATGTTGAGAGAGGAAGAATTGTTTATAAGTAAAAAGGAAGAAGTAAGAAATATCTGTGAATCAAACCCGTGCCTTACTACCAACAATCCAACGTTCTATCCACTAGAGCACAGGCTCTTCTCGAGCACGAGTGCTTCTCAATATCATGTTCTCACATCAAAGTTAAGGGTGTTAATTCAAACTTCTGGAAGGTTAATCATAACTGCTTTTGTTTGTTTAGTGTTTATTTTTGGCGTTTTGGTTTTTTACCTTTAGAATTTTTAGTATTAAATTATTATTTAGTAAGATTTTAATGCTTTTTTAGTTCACAGCACGTTAAATATCTCTTGCGTAGGGGTAAATTGTTCATGTCTATACATAAAATGCATGGGAATTTTGAAACGTATAAATAAAGTCAACATAATCAATGCAACCCCATATCTCTGCCCTTTCAGCGGCTTTCGAGCACTTCCCGTTGGACTAGAAGGCTGAAATTCGGCATGACTATTCGTGGATAGATTGGAATTTAAAAAATCAATTAATCGGTTACGTACGCCAAACTCTAACCTTGGTATCGAAAATACACTTTTCATTGAGCTAAAAAGCTGAAATTCAGCATGAGATTGGGTTTAAAAGCCATAGAACACAATATTCAACAAATCTTTTGTTTCTAATGAAAGAAGATTTTGAAAACTAAAGAAATATGTTAAAATGTCTAACTAGAAAAACTCATCAATTTTAACCAATATGATATTGCTTTATTGCATTATTTCTGTCACGAACATCTAATTGATGGCATCGTTAAGAGCTAGTGTTGCCTGCGTTATACTATTTTGTATATTGTCTCTTATGTAAGCGTCTCACCCTTAGAAAGCAATCAGTTAGTTCGGCGGAACAGTAAGAGATGGCACCACAACGCTAACAGACGTTGAAGGAAAATCAATGTGACTTTGATAATAAAAATATATTTCTGTAAAGTGCATAAAATTTTGAAATTACGTATAATTAAAATGATACCGACTTTTCCAACCTACGTGAATTAGTAAAATGTCTAAGAATTCATAAGAAAAACAAAGGAGACTTTCAAGCAGAAAGAAAGAAAAGAAAAATATAAAGTTCTTCAAAAATTTGGAAAGGTATGTGCAGTTGTCGAGTATTGAATCAGGACCACCCGACTGGGAAAAGGTGTCGTGCGTTTTGCGACCGTGCATTTTCGGCCGAAATACAGGTGAGTGTGCGTTTTGCAGCCCGGAATACTGATGCATAGTGAAATGCCAATGTTGAACCTATTATCACTAATAACTAGATTGATATTTTGTTGTTTTTAAATATGTGGTGCATATTTCTGGTTAGGTCAAATTAGGTTAGGTTACTAGTTTAATTTTAGGAGCTAGCAACTACAATTTGAGAGGCATTTTGGGTAAAGGCAAAGGTATCCCCTGTCCGATGCGTATGCTTGGTGAAAGGCACATGGGGCATGTGAAAGTAGGGCTCCGAATATTCTTGATCCACGGCATGAAGTGAGGTGGGGTACTTAGTCTAAGCGTGATTTGATTTGTTGTCTAATCACTCACAAGACTAACTCCCATTAACAAGTGACATAGTGACAATCGGTATTGTGAATCGATAGTGGTTTGCCATTGACTTCCATCAGATAAAGATGACGTATGAAAGACGGCGAAAGAAAAGATGACGTAACGTGGTTCCGGACAATTTATGTCCCTACCCGGAATCGAACCCGAGACCCCTTGATTACAAGGCAGGTGCCCAGAAATAATAAGGACACACTGGCAGTCAATTTTATAGGTGGATGCGTGTGAGAAAAGCCTCTAGCGTCATTACCGAGATTTGAACGCGGGCCGCCCGATTCGCAGTTAGACGCGCTGAGCTACGGCGACTCCCAATTCAATTTGGGAAATATTAGAAATCACTATTTTTTCACTTTCACATACATATTGAAGTGGTAAGCCAACTTCGCACAGAAAGTAATATAAATCCACGCAAATGTCATACACAGATACGAATTCATCCCGAACAACCGACAGAGAGAGAGAGAGCTCGTTAGTTAAAATCAGGTTATATTTTCCCGTTTCTCCTTCCGTCTGTGATTGTTCTCCTTATTTAGTGTTTTCTGCTTTAATTGGCCGTTCTATATATGTGTACTGCATTTGGAAATTCGAGATACTATTGTTTCTTTCCGGGGAATTTTTGAATGCTGGTTCTCAGAATTGAAACTGTTACCCTTTAGGTTAGCTTTGCAGAACCTCAGACTACCAAGGTACAGAGCGATGTTGCTGAATACACATTTAAGATGTAATATCGTTAATGAACTTACCTGGTTAAGATATCGCTGACTCTATTATAGGTAGATTGATCGTGATATTCCAGGGATCGCAAAGCGCACGATACTCTGTATAGTCGCAACTTGCTCTTGATTCTACATGCTTCCGTTCTTTATGAATTTGAAGAGTACCGCTACATTCCTTTGTTGGCACTAATTCATTTAGTTTACCAATGGAAAATCATGTATTTATGTTTACTCAACATGCAAATAATAATGATAAATAATTTCTTACGCACTAGCTACTTCTATGTTGAAAAATATTTACTGGCAATAATTTAGAAATTCGCAAATGAGGGTTGTTTGGAAATCATTACACACTAGTAACGCTGCTTGCTTGCTACCATACGTTTATTGTTACGGTAACTTTGAAGGCACATCACATTTGTTGACAATACGGAAATTTTTCGAGTTTTCAGGAGGTAACTAGATATATCTGACAGTGGTGGCATATGGGGGGTTAGCAGTGCGTGTGTGTGTGTGTGTGTGAAATTTACGTAAAATGCATACAGTTTTGCCAAAAAATACTAAAATTATTAAAAATATCTGAATTTCGGGGAGGGATTCCGGACCCACTCCCACCCTCTAAATTATCCCTGACTTAAAATGCATCTACACGGACACATTCCTCAACATGTCAAAGTTTATTTTATTACCCATCCAACAACCGTTTCAAGAAGACTCTCGCTTTTAAAGCAAGGTTTTGAAAACCGTTTTTAGCAAATTATATATATATTATATAAAATTATATATATTTGGGTTTATGGAACCGAAATTAAGTTACATTATTTAAAGAAACAAATATAGCAGTTCAATTTTAATACAATTGATCCTCATCCTCATCGTAAATAAGTATGTCTTCATTAAATTCTTCAAGTATTTAATTTATTAGATTATTACCAAAGCCTAGAATTAAAAATTCCCCTCGGGTTATAAAGAAATCCCTTTGCGGGGGGAAAACGAGGGAACTTAACAACTTGCTGGGATTTTTGAACTTGGAATTTTTTCGACGCAAAATTTAATTTTATTGTATATTACCCTTCTTTGGCTATATATCAGGACAATATTTTTCGCACAAATACGTTACGCAATTCTGCTTATCATTGCAAGTCAGTTAATTTATACGATGTTTCAATATATTTATTTTTGAGGGAACAAATGTCAGCTATAGACATGCGACAATCTTTTTGTCCATAGCTGCACTTCGTGGAAGAAGCTTATCTATACTTTTTGGTAGTTTTTCTAACTCTCCCTTCAAATAAAATTGAATATCGGTCATTTTCCACAAACGAATATCGTACATAAATGAGTTTTGTCTGCGATTTAGCAAAATCATCATCATGATCATAGCAATTGGCGTTTACATTTGAATCTGAATACCGTACTTTCAGAGTTCTCCCACATTGATGAACAACTCTTAACATGATGCGCTGAGTTAACTAAGGACATCTGACATGCCTTTTGCGAACTATCCGAATAACTGTAAGAATTGATCAGACTTTGATTTGTATTGTTAAGAAATGTATGACTTCCCGTCCATCTTTTATTCCTGAAAAGAAAAACCCTTGTAGTACTCGAGGCAGGCGTCACAGTTACTATTTCAAAGACGTATCATCTAATACGCAGACACTCGGGCGAAGTGTCAGAGCCCGATTTTCATAAAACTTGGTACACATATAGGGGACAGAAGTGTATTAACATGTAAGTATATTCCAGCTGCTCTAAAAGCGTCTGCTACGAATTGTGAGCCAGAGAAGAAATGAGGCAATGCAGAATGTGATGCACAGGTAAAGCGGACAATGTGTTTATCCTTCATCTGCTGTATATTTCAAACGGTCAAATATAACATGAACATGTCGCCAATGAATCTGTTATATGTTAGTGTGTTTTAGAGACCAACTAGAAGCGGTTGGTGTACAAATGAGTGCGTGTGGTAGGGTAACAGTTCAAGAACAGAAACTGCCAAGCTCGATTATGCACATTTTACTTGAATATGTCTGCAGTAATATTGTGGATGGATTTCATACCAAGTAGATGAGTCCAAGGCACCTGTGGAGCGTGTACCTGTCGCTCTATATGCGGAAAGTGACCTCGAAGACAGTGACGGCGAACGCAATGATGGCGGTTGCCCACCACCAGCAAAAGAGTCAAAGGAACAGAAAAGAAGACAAATTGAACGCTGTCGAATTCTGGCATTACGTAAAGAAAAGTGCACACATGTCATTGTCTACAGTACAAAAACGGTATCGGTATGTTGATAGTGAAAAGTAATTGTACAGGTGGGAACAAGAAATTCTGGTAATCGATGTGTAATTGTAGTGGATGATCTGTTATGCATCTTATGAATGACTTTCACGAATTAAACCTCTTCAAATCAAACGGCTGTGTGTGTCCTGTGGTTCCTTTCCTTATTGTTAGATTGTGAAAGGTTTCATACGACCGCACTGTTGACTTTACTATGTGGTTATCCACGAATCTCCCGGTAACGAGATATGTTTCAGATTCGATGTTCCGAATCTTTCCAACATCGTCAATTACTTTCTCTGCATTTATGACTGTCATCCTGCCTGATCTCGAACGGTCGATATACTGGTGCTTCTTCATACATGGTGTCTTGAATTGGACCGAAAGCAGTCCCTGTAATCTCATGAAGATACAGTATATGTAGAGTATTGGGAATAATTTATAATTTCGTGTAACAATTGGCATACATTCCTCAAATATTCCCTCAAAATCTTTTAATTGACGTCACCAACGCTAGTTGAATTTTATGTACGCGAGTCGGTAAATTTAGTTATTCAGAATGTTTCAGTGCAGAAGAAAAATGTACCACTTTTTCGTTTGTATGATAGGCTAGAATCCTATTTGCGCGCTTTGGAATCAATTGGCATGACAAGGGATAAGTATGCAACAATGTTGTTCCCCCTCGTTGAGTCGTGCTTACCAGAAGATATTTTAAGAGTGGTTGAGGCATGGATGTACTGAAGCGGCCAATGACGATAAATTGGATAACATTTATAGTGGAAAATTGAACCAGCTGTTAACATTTCTCAGAAATGAAGTAGAAGGCGAAGAACAAATTTCCCTAGCTCAGGCCGGATGACAGTGGAAGTGGCACAAGAAGTATGAAGAAGCAAGCTGAAGAAACGGTTCCCACTGCAAGCAATTTATTTTCTGGGCAGGCAGAAAGTGCAAAGAGGACTTGTTCGTTCTGTAAAGAAGCACATCCCGTGAAGAATTGCAAGAAGGCACAGAATATGACGCTGGAAGAAAAGAAGTGGTTGCTAACGAGAAAGCAGTGTTGTTTTAGGTGTTTTAATCGCAATCACCATGCTCGAGTCTGTTCTGTTAAGGTTAGGTGTTTCAAGTGCAAGGTACATTTTGCTGTCATGTGTGGTAAGACATCAGAGGAGGCTAGTGACAAGGAAACGCGTACCGATACCGGTAAAGAAGCTGCTACGTATACTTTGACTAATCAAAATTGTTGTGAACAGTACATTCTGCAGACAATTTAAGTGAATGGACAAGTGCGTATAATACGAGCTCTGTTCGATAGAGGTTCGCAACGGTCCTACATTTTGGCAAAGATTGCCCACCAGGTCGGTCTTAACCCGCAATCTACAGAAACTTTGGTTCATATTTTGTTTGGTGGGGTTCAGTCAAGCAAAGAAACTCACAACCGGTATGAAATTATTATCTGCGATCTTCGTGAACAGTTTTCATGTAATCTGGAAGTGTTAAAGAGAGACCAGTTATTTGTAGTAACATCTGTAGTCTTAAGCGAGGACCGTGGTTAAAGGAAATGAAGAAAAGGAAAATTTGGTTAACGGACTTTGGTGATAATGACTCGGATATTGAGTTACTAATTGGAGCTGATGTCGCTGGTAAATTGCTGTCCAAATGTTCAGAAATTAGAATCCGGCCTGGTTGCTGTCAAAACGTTGTTAGGATGGGTTGTCATGGGAAAGGTACATGCACATGAAGAAACTACTAATGGGTCAACAGCGTTGTCAGTTATTTCTCTGTTGACACAAAATGTTAGCATATCTGATCTTTGGAAGTTGGATACGTTAGGCATCATAGATCCCACAGAAACGAAAACACGTAAAAAATGGAACAGGCCGCACTCGATCATTTTCAGAAAACTGTAAGGATTAATTCAGAAAGAAGATACGAAGTAAGTTTACCTTAGACGGATGACTATCCACAGCTTCCTAATAACCGACTGCAGCCGAGAAGAGGTGTCTTGCAGTTACGGAAAAACTAGTACAAGGCGGAAAGTATAAAGAATATGATGCAGTCTTCAAGGATTGGTTGGAAGAAGGGGTAATCGAAGAGGTGCCAGCGGACGAAGCTACGAAGCCTGGTTACTATCTACCACATCGAGCAATCTTCAAAGAAAATTCTACAGTATTTCACAATTTTGATGGATCTGGGGGAGTATCACCCAATTTTTAAAATGTCAATAAATATATACCAAGTGGCCTTGCCTCAATGGTAGAGCGTTGGCTTAGCATTCTGGAGGTCATGGGTAGAATCTCAGCGGTCGACCATCCTGACTGAAGATTTTCCAGGGTTTTTCCTCAGTCACACCAGACAAATTTCGGGATGGTACCTTCAACTTTGGCCTTGGTCGATGCCTTCCCACATCCTTTCCCCCTCCTTTATCTCGACCTGAGCCATAGATGCCTAAAGGCCCCACACACTGTGAACAATATACATCCATTGGATCCGTTTTATTTCTATAGGACGTCCAATGGAGGACGCAAGGGACGTCCAAAGTAGACTAGATGGTTACGTCCAGTGGATGTCCATATGAGGTATGATTATGGACAAGTGCGGACTTTGATGGATGTCCATTGAAGGTTCCATAGCTCGTACACGTACGTCCAATGGATTGTCCCATTTTATATATATGCCGGCGCAGATACAAGGCCGGGGGGCTATAGCTATTTATACACTGGATAAAATGGCCTTCAATCCTACTTTACACGGGATAAAATGACACAACTATGGATATATATATATCTGGTGTAGTAAAAAGTAATCCATTATTTTGCCAATAGATGGCTTCAGTGATCTGTATCTCGCGTTGTATAAGTCCGATCGGGTTCAACGAGATGGCGTTCAAACGATGAGATTGCGTACTACAAACACTGTTCAGATAGTTGTGATGAGTTGACTCAGTGTTGTGTGAGCGCGCGTCAAAATGGACACTAGCAAAGAGAAAATACGCTATATTTTACAGTTTTTCTTCGATAAAGGCGAAAACGCAAGCCAGGCGGCTG
>JAGDQP010008152.1:0-15883 GCA_022664845.1 Lepisma saccharinum
TTTTTTTTTTTTTCAATATTGAGTTAAGGTCACATCTGTATTCTCCATATTTAAAAATATTTGATGGAAAAGTGGTGCATGTCGTAACTCTCTTGTTAACCGCATAGATAGCAGCACTTACTTAACGAGCAAAACAAATAGTGGTGTGGTTTAAATCTGACGTACATAATTTTCCCGCTACTACTGTGGTCATTGTCTGTTGTTGTCTTGAGAGGGTTGCTTGATTGCAACAGTAAACAAGCCACTAACAACTGGTGAAGATGATGTGAGTGAGTCTAGTATTCTTGCCTATAACTGGAAACCAGAAGGTTCGGAGCATGCAGAAAGCAATGGTAAGTTGTTTTATTATCTATTGTTCTGAAAAGTAAAACCCACCCTCTAACAAATTCAGATTGTATATCTTGCACTTGTCTGTAGGCGGAAACAAAGAATTTATGCAACTGTGGGAATTCAGTGTTAAATACAGTACATTTGAAAAATCGTAATTTCGTAGCTCGGAAACGTTCAAATTCGAAATGTAAAGTTTATTTACACTTGTTACGACGAAGAAAAAATTAACGTATCTCATGTCAGAAAATAACAGCTGCTTGACAAATCATTTTACTGGGTTATAATTATTTTAGTAATGACTGACCTTCGATTTTTCGGTCCTAAAAAATGGGGTAATTTTCACTTGGGTCTTAAAAACTCTACATTAAAACAAGTCCGATGATCGTTGGCATTATATATTTCCTACGCTCCTAAATTCTTGGAATATGCTTTCACCACTTCGAACATTGCTTCCGATTTCAAAGGAACAGGATGTAACAAATGATGTTGGAGGTTGTTCAGAGACTTATCACTTGTACCCAAAGCTACTAACTATACAATAAAATATATTTCCCTCATGGAATCGCATATGCATATGATCTCCCCGTATAAGATATAGTCTAGAGTTCAAATACATTACATAAAACAATATACTTACATTAGAATACTCTTTTGTCTTAGTCATTTTTAGTTGCTGGCACTGTATTGCTTCAGTGTTGTTAGCGTAATTTTCGTTGGTGAGTGAGTCAATATTGATCCCACTTGAGCTTCGTTGCACTACAGCTGTTACTAATTTATATATTTAATTTCTGTATTTTGCAGAGAGCGAGGTCAAGGATGAAGGAAGGAGTCGTGAAAGTAACGATCATGCTGCAGGAAACGAACATGGACAACCAAACCATTCTCGTAAAAGGCAAAAAATGACTTGACGTTAGCCAGCGACGCAAACTAAAGCACCGTTCCGCCTACTACTCGAAGTTTGCCGAAGAATGCATCGTAAGTTTGTAAAGTGAAAGGAATGACTACGGACAAACTAATGCGGCAAATTTTTACGGAAAAACAGCAAAATTTAAAAAGTGAATATTTATTTGGAATGAAATGAAAGACACTTACCTTGTTTATACAAAAGAATCCACGTGTTGAGGTTATAACGTAGGCTACGTTTTCCAGATAAGTGGGAGGGAGCGAGTTACAAACGTAAGAAGTTCGATGCGAAATACTCCAATATATACACACCACATCACATTTCAACTTTTTTTTTTTAAGCGAGTTTCCAGATCAATAAATACATATCATCATATTTTTAATAAAAGTTTTAAAACATCATATTATTATTTTACATACAAGTTTTAAAACGCAAGTTTCAAGGGTTCGCGCTCAACGCTCTTACTAGATGTAGTGTCGGCCGAGCATTCATTTTCAAAGTTAAAACTTTCAAAGAGTTTAAGGAATTCTGTAACTTAAGACAGACTCAGTGAACTCAGCCGTCTCAGTTTTACATGTGCACTGAAAGGGTTAGATTTTTCTATGTTTAAGTTAAGTAAGCAATACTTCCGCATCCGGTAAAGATCCTTCATTAGATTGATTGATTTAATTGTTATGAACGTTCTAAATGAATTGGTAAGCTTCTAAAGACGGAACCTACAGAGTGTGGTAAAGTGGACTCCGAATTAATCAATGGATCCCGGCGAGAACTGAACCGGTAACCACGCGCACAGTAAGCGAGCGTACTAACTTCTCGATCACCCCAAGGTTCATTTATATTAGAGTTTTATGGAAGTACTGTTTTCTAAATACTAGAAATACACTCACTACATAAGAGATATGCTAATTTATACTGAATTTCAATTTATATAATTTATATTTGATTATTTGTATGAAATTTATAAATAATTAATTTCTTTAGTAGCCTTACACTGAGTAATTCTTATAGTTCATATAACATCGACATTTATTGCATTAAAGTTACCAGCCACAATATACTTGAACTCAGGGGTGGATTTCGGCCATGGCATGGTCTCGCCAGGCAAGGCCGGACAAAAAATTACCAGACGCCTGCACGGACAAAGTAAAATCAATGATTTTCCACATAGCACAGGATATCCCGTTTAGAACCACAATATGCGTACAATGTTCCGGAATATTTAGGATCAAATAAAGATATTTCGAGGATATACTTTTTAGAATATTAAAAGGATATTCAAAGTTGGAATTTCAGGAATATTTTGAGAAAGTATAATTATCCTCGACATATTCGTATAATATACTTAAGATATCCCCAGGAATATCCTTAGGATATGCGCTCATCCTAGACATTCATATGTGTATTCTACGCATACACCAAGAATATCGTAAATATCCTTGGAATATTCCAATGTCTTCACGGGGATATTGGTAGAATGTATCTACGCTGTATGGGTTAATAAACTTCCAGTAATAAATAGATAAATAAAGTGAAAGCAATGAGTCAGGCCAAACAATTACACCGAAATCTACCCCTCCTCCCTTGAATTTATGATGAGTTAGTTAGGGTGACCAGACATACTTTTTAAGAGTATTATACTTTTTTAGAGTTCAAATACTTTATACTCTATATGTTCGACAGTATTTGGAGGATGTAGAGGCAGTTGAGTGCAGGAAAGTGTTTTCAGATATTTTTTTGGACAAAGCAATGAAGTTCATGAGTTCCTTAATTTATTTCCTTCAACAAACACTACACACTGGACGAGTTAGAAAACAGCAGAGCATAGATAATGACAGTCTAGGGTTGGTTCATTCTAGAAGGGTTAAAAGGAGATATCCTGATACTATATTTTCTATTAATCAAACAGTAAGAGTACCAGTGTTAATAATATTTCTAGTATCTTCAACGTACACTATGAGAGAGAGATAAGGGGTGCTGGAGTCCAGTCCCCAATGGGAAAAGATGGGCAAATATATGTGATTAATTCATCCATATAACAAACCTCAACTGGCATTTTTAACTGCTATCACAGAACAATTAAACGATGTGAAACTGACGCTGTAGGGAAGGAACCAACTGGTATCAGATCTAGTGGGAAATTTAAACGGGATTTGCAATAAACTGAAGATTTTGAAAATTACTTTGCTAAGAAAATACCTGGGGGTGGGGGCTGTTTCACGAAAGTACTTTGCAACTTTTCACTCTTCATTTTGGATTTCCAGAGGACTGTCTGAAGAGCGCTAACCTCCCGCCACAAACTACTGTTCTTATTCAGTCATTTTGTGCAACGAGTATGATTATACAAGACTATATTCCATTGTTAGTAGACTATTAACACCCAAAGGAAGGCAACAAAACGACAATAAATATAAAAGATTGTGGCAGGAGGTTGGTGCTCCTGAGACAGCCCTCCGGAAATGCAAACTTAAGAATGAAAAGTTACAAAGCACTTTCGTGAAACAGGCCCTTCAAAGTCCATTTTCCAAGCTGTCAGCGAATAGTAGAAGACGTTTAAAAAAGCTTGATTTTTCTGAATTCGCTGAAAACGTCCGAGAAATATTGGATGAGTTTAACACCCTGTTTAAAGATTTTGAACAAGTAAGAATCAGCATTCATTTGATTAACAGAGCTATTTAGCTGTTAACGTCAACATTGAAGGACAGGAATCTTCTCTTCAATTTGAATTGTGTGGTGTGCAAAGATGTATTCCTTGATACTAAACAAGAAAATGGGACCAGACGTTTTCCATATCTTCGTAGTTTTTACAAGAAATGACATCAATGTTTGGTGGCATATACATACATGGAAGTTCTTTTTTCACTATGAAATTTATGAAGAATCGTCTCACGGATTATTCACTGCTTCATCTTCTGACACTTGCGCCGACATATATTGAAAGGGACATTCCTACTGTGGAAAATGCAGCAGATCAATCTCAATTCTCACACTGAACATTAATCATTCGTAGTGAGTAAGTGTAACTTTTAAGATCTGTAGTATTTTCTTTAAAATTTAAATTCATCAATAACTATGATGTTTATAGTGAAATAAATTTTAAATTTATAATTTTGGTTCGAAAGTCGAATATTTCTCTTTTCATTTTTCAGAAATCTAGTTTAAGCAGCAGGTAACTTAGTATTCTTGCCAAAAATCTTAAAAGATTATAAAAAAAAATCTTGTTAAAAAGTCTTACAAGCGACCATATACATACGAAGATTTTTAACATTAATTTTGTACTTATAATTTACCACCTTTCCTAATTTGAAAGTTTTTTTTAACAGCTTGATTTAGGTGCAGCCCGCCACTTAACTCCTGTATTTTACTGTGGCCCTGAGTCCTTAAAAAGTTGGAAACCACTGATGTAGACAATCAACCAGTTTTATGGCTCAGAATACAGTGCATTCAATACACAAAAGATACACTTTTTACGTTGTATTACAAAGAAACTCTAAATGAACACCTTCCTTTCTCAACTATCAACATTTTGCCAAATACCAAGAAACGAAGACCGACGTTATTAAAAATGTAGAGCAAAATTACCTGTACAACGGACCTAGGCCAGTTTCATCAAAGAAGAAACGAAACATGTGTGACCTGCTACCTTACATTTTCCCTGTGCATCACGCCTATTTCAGAAATATTCTGACATCCTCTCATGAAACCATTAATGACCTCTGACTGACAATGAGAATGATATGAATGAGTGAACACTTGATAAACAATATTTCACTATTTTGTATTAAATAGAGACTAAAACATTTGAAAACATGTAAGCGTTGTTTTTCATATCTTTATGAATCTCTTACATCTTGGAAGGCAAAGTGGTGTAAGTCAATCCAACCCCTCAATACTCCCCCTAAAATATGTTTTTAGTCACATACATTTACCAGAAGTTAGATACATATATTATAGTGTATTCGGACACAATATATAGTGATCCTTTTATAGTGGATTTAATTACAGCGTTTTTAATAAAACCTTTTGTTTCTCAAAATGACTTCAAGTTGACTTACACCACTTTTTCTTTCACCGCCTCATATCTATACTCCCAACACGAAAAACCTGGAGTGTAAAAATCAACACACGTTCTTCGCGCCGCTGCTGAGCGTAGACTTGTTGTGGTAGACTGACTATATGACCATATAACCTGATATCCATAATGTACATAAAAGTGGTACTGATTATATGAGTGATATTATAATGATGATGGCAATGATGGAGAAAGACAAATACCGGAAGTAAAAATGTACATATGTTCTAAAGTGAAATAAGGTAAATATTAAGAATATAAGGCGTTGCTTAGCAACGGAGTATATATATACAAAAATAAACAATTTAAAAATTTTAAAATAAATAAACATTGATACACTTAACAAAAATTAATACAAATAACAACACAAACTATTTACAAAAATGTTGATAAAGTGATTAATAGATGGAAGTACTAAAAGTATTTAAGTTTTAGCTGTCTGACATATTTTATAATTCCGATATGAATTTTATATTCAGTTTTAATTAATTTATACTTTATATTATTAAAAAAAAAGTTTCTGATGTTCAAATTAATTATTTTAAAAGTTATTCAAGATTTAAAGTTGTATGTCATAGTCAAACTATGTATTTACATATGTTATATATTAGAAAAGAGTTCCGGGCTAAGCAAGATTTTTTGAGAAAATCATCGTTTTCCGACTACATACACACTTATCACAAAACAATCTCTTACCAACTCATCAGACAGGATTTAGACCTCACTCAGTATTCTAGATCAACTCTTACGACGAACTAATACCATTACCAACAATTACAATTCAACTACAATTACGTCCTTCCTGCCTTTTATTATTCGATTTAGAAAAAGCCTTTGATCAAGTTTGGCTTACTCTTTAAGTTACATAAATTCCATCTTCCTGTCAGTTACATACGGCTCATCCACTCATTTCTTTCAGGACGCCTTGCTTATATAAATATAAATTCAACCTTATCTTTTCCTATATTTCTAAACACTGGAGTTCTACAAGGATCAAGGATCAGTACTTTCACCTTTACTGTACATCATGTATGTTGCCGACATGCCACCCCTACCAGGAAACATCGAACTCTTTAAATATGCGGACATCACAACATTTCTGGCATTAGGAAAATCAGTTCAACACATAAACCGGACTCTTCAATCAACAATAAATTCATTTCTAAATTAGTGCCGCCCATGGAAACCCAAAGTAAACACTACAGAAAGTCAAGCTCTCCTTATACAAGGCAAGAGATCTAAAATACTACGAAATCCCAATCTACTTAACATCACAGTTCATGGTTCTCGGATCGAAACGCAGAAACTTGCAACATATTTGTGCATTGTTTTTGACAGCCAACTTAACTGGAATGCCCAGCTGGATAAAATAAAATCTCATGCCTCGTCCAGACTCATAAGCACATCTTGGGGATTACATGCAGTAGTCCTATAAACCTACAAAGTATTTATGAGACCCTGCTTAACACACAGGGACACAGCCTTGATATCCGCATCTAAAGCGTTTTAAAGTCGATTACAAATAAATGAAAGACATGCATTCCGACTGGCCTTCAGGATTAGATTGCCATCCCCAACAGCTGCACTGCATAAGCGAATCTCATTTCCGACTATTCTACAGCATCTTGAATCATTACGAACCAAATTTATCACTAAAGGCATATAAAACTGCAATTCTATCTTACTGGATACCATCCATCTTGACACCACACTTGACTCGCCGTACCTGTTTACCTGCACTCCTCTCCAACATCTAATGACTATGTTCTCCTCTACTATGGATCCGAATGACCCGAGGAAACACGACTTTAACATATATCATCCAGATCATTTATCATGACACGTGTATCCATCTCTACAAAAGTATTTCCCTTTACTCGCCATTGTCTCACTACATTAACAACAATATATCTAGACTCACGACATGTTAACACTTTTGATTTCATTGACTTGCTTGTAAATATATACATATAAGCTCAACACGAATCAAAATATGCAAAAGTAAATGATGCAAATAAACCAATTAGACTACATTAAGTTCCAAATCCACCAAGTAACCTTATCCACTTAACCCGAAGAAAGGGTCCTTTGAACGGAAGGGACCAGACAAAAAAATAATGTTCATCGAAACATAAAAAGCGTTACTCACATGAATAGTTACACGATGTCCTCCGACTCCTTGACTTGAAATAAAGCCTTGAAATTAGTACCATTCATCCTAATACCTGAGTTTTATTTGTATGCACCCGTCGCCTGTTGGACGCTTCCCATATACCTTAGTTGTACGCCTGATGTTGTCGAGAGGCAGAGCTTGGGCACGGGGTCGGTCTGTCTGCAGGTCTGACCTACATCACTTCTCACCTGTATCTTTAAGTACAAAGATCCAACTGAACTGAGCTAGTTGAAATTATGAAGATTTTGAAGGGCTGTGTAGAGCATTCTTCACATTGTAAATGAAACACGTTTGGCGCGTTGTCATTGCTCCTCAACAGATGGCGCTACATGTCTACACTGTTGCCAGTTCGCCTCGTCGCGTTTACTGGAAACACCAGTAACTGACAGTAGCTTTGGGACAGGCCTTGTATAACGGACTTTAATGATGCAACTCGAAGAATAAGGATAAAGGATATCGTGAAAAGAATACTGGTTCGCCGAGAAGGTTTAATTCTCACCGTAATCAGAGGTTTCGGGAAGGAAAATCATCAACAATGAGGGAAAAATGTCGGATGGAATGCAAACTACCCGACAAATGACGAAAGGAATGCCCAGGAGAGAATGGTGATGGAGGAAGCACGCGCAGAGAAAAAAAAAAAAAAAAATCGAATCCTCATTGTGATAACCATCATAGGGATAATTCACCGCAACATAGTGCAAAAAACGGGAGGGATCATGAATCACTTACCATTAATTAATCCTGAAAGGGTAAAATTATGTATAGATAAGATACTTACTAGGAATCAGTTTAAATGAAACCTTTTTCGCGCTAGAATTAGTTTTAGTACTTGGGAATATAATTCTAACGAACATTATATCAGAGGGTAATGATAAGGAAGATACGATGAGAACAGTGGATGTTCCTTCCAATATTTTTGAAGTTTTAGATTACAAGACAAAAGTGTTGTTTGATTTCGGCATTCCGGCGCCGACATAGTCTCGTAAATCATAACTACAGAAACGGGTGAGTGCACTTGTGTCTTCGAGATTGAAACGTGTAATACAATATTGGCAGATATTACTAGTACGAGGATAAAATCGGTTACAGGAGTGACAGACCTACGTCTTCGGGTGAAGGAAATGAGTATCAAATATCCTTTTCATGCGATAGGTCTGAATTTTTTTATTTAATTTTTAAGGCCTTTAGGCAACTTTGGATCAGGCCGGATGGATGATTGGTGGAATGAAGGAAGTGGGAAGAAACGGGAGACCCCGAGAAAACCTACGCACACGGTATTTGTCCACCACAAAGCTCACATGGCACAATCTGGGATCGAACCGATGACCCCTAGCACCAGAGGTGAGCACTTTACCACTGAGCCTGATAGGTCTGAATAACGACATCCTTTACGGTAGAGACTTCATGAAAGTCACTAACGTCACAATGTTTTCCAACCAATGAGGTTCACTAACAGTATAATGAAGTTAAAGAATAAGTTCCCATGATTGAATTTTATTTAAGACCTTTAGGCAATTTTGGCTCAGGACGGATGGATGATGATGGAAGAACTGGTGGAATGTCGAAGTGGGAGGAAACAGTAGAACCCCGAGAAAACCCACGCACGCGGTGTTTGTCTACCACAAAGCTGGGATCGAACCTAGGACCCTACGCACCAGAAGTGAGCGCTCTACCACTGAGTCACCGCGGCTCATTCCCATGATTGAGGAACATGCAAAAAATTATATGCAGTTAATAATAAGGCTATTGTGTTCGATTGACTGGATTTTTATTAACGCCCTAAACGAGCTGGTGAACTTCTAAGGACGGATTTTGTTAAAGTAGGTTACGAACCACTTCGTTCAGGGGGCCCCGACGGGAATTGAACCCGTGCGCCACACAGAAAGCGAGCATGCTAACCTCTCGGCCACTCCGAAGTCGTTATAGTGCTCGAGGGTAATGAGAAAACCGTTATGAGTTACACCGACACTTTAATTGTAGACGATATGTGGATGATACCAAGGAATGCGAATGCTCTGCAAACACAATGAATGTGTTATAGCGAATCTGTCGGTAGCGTACAGGAACGAAGAAAAATTGAGTTGCAACAGATGTCAGAAGAGTGGGAACATGAGCAAAGACAGGTTGGCGAGTCTTATAACGAAGCTAGGCACGCCATTTATAGTGCAAATCATATTAGTTATCTCAAACGAATTAATATCTCGTAAAATCTAGGACCGGTATTTTCGGTAAATATTACTAGAAGACATCTGTTCTGGGACTGAAAACATTACAGAATCCCAATATGTTCCCGTATACAATGTTATGTCGATGCTAAAATTTGCTAAGAAGTATGTTACGGCAGTTGAAACTCGTGAAGTAGTGTTCCGAACATCATTAAATGGAAAACAAAAGGAAGACTTGTATGAACTATTAATGGAACATCACAAATTTTCCAGGGAAATTCAATAAGTTGGAGCGTGAAATTAAAGCCAATACAAATGACTATATCGTTAAGCGTGCATATCACGTTCACGATCTGTATTCCGATCAACTTCGACAACAAATGAAACTGGCTAGATTTAGGAGTTGCTCAGCCTTCGATATGGCGTCTTCGTTGTCCTCATATTTTGATTGTTCCCGCTGTCATTTTTTTACATGAAATTTAGACTCTGAAATGACTGACTCATTACGTAGTCGCAGAAGCTCTTGTTCTTTTACGGCAAAATGGACTTGAAAAAAAAAATCTCATGCTCTCAACATTTTGTTGTTCAGTTTGTTTCTACTTGATACTTCACAAGATACGTTGAGTTCTAAAAGCTTCCATAAGATATACTTTTTGTTTCCTTTGTTGTTGTTGCTTGCAGTCTACTTTCACTTCTTGCGGTACAGAAGTAAATAAAAAATAAATCACAGCTATATTCGACCCACTACTTGATGAAGCATTTGGTCTATTGCTGCTCCCACGCAGACCAAACGGGTTGGTTGAGAATAGCCGAAGCTCTAACTGTGATCGCCACTGTCTTTTATTCACAGCAGCTCCCCAATTGTCCACACGATCTTGGGTCAATATACAAATTTTTGAGCTCCCACCGGGAATCGAACCCGGGACCGCTCGCACTGGAGTCGAGCGCGCTACCGACTAGGCTAGGCAGGAGGCTTGGTACAGAAGCATTAGTGCAAAAGTGTTTTAATCAGGTTCTTATATCAAATGTCACGTTTATGTACACTTGTACATTTAAAATGAAAACAATAAATGTATTAAATTTTGGGGGAGTCCTTGTAACATTCAGAACAATAAATAATAATATTACGTTGTTCGGAAATAAACATACCTGTCTCAAGCCCCTATCTACAGTATCTCTGTTTTTGAACATCATATCTTTCAGGAAGTGACTTAAATGCATACTCTAACAGCCGTGGCTTTCGTACGGTATACTAAAACACCAGTAAGAGGGTAACAGAAAGGTCAACGAGGTTTCCCAGAGCCAAGAATCATCAGATCTAGAAGCTGGAATTCGACGTCCCAGAGCAGCGTGGATATTAGCATCGATAATAACGGTTTTTACGGGCAATCTAACAAAGCGTACAACAAAACCTGCAATTCTCGTTTGAAGTACATCTTAACCTCCTTGCATCTATCTACTGACTCACCTATGTAAATCTTCCAACTCAAACTTTTTGCACCCCTTGATTCAAATAGCAATAACTTATTTTCTTCAACCAACAAACCAATTACTGCAACCATTTCTCTGTAGCTTCACATTTCCAACAGATATTCAAGCTCACTCTACTTTTTCTGACCAACAAACAATATTTTGTATATCGACACCAAACACTAGCCATTCAGATAGACTGAAACATTACTAGTCCCACTGCCTTTACTTGTCACTTTATTGAGATTCCATATATTTATGGATCCACAAAGCTACTTTGTAATCTGTAAATTACAACATAGGAACGTCAATAAACCTTCATAATACATGATCTCAACTAAAGTGATCCATATAAGGTAAAACATGGTGGTTGTAAAGTCTTCAGCACCGCTACTTTACGAAACCATTCCGAACAATAAATAATAATAATAAAAATAATAATAAAAAGAATCCGAAGAATACACAAACGCCTCCAAAGTCTCAAACCAATTCCCCATGAAGTAATCAAAATCCGAAGAAACAACTGATTCTCTAAATCTTGCTACCAATTTGAGAAATTTAACTGCAAGACTGTTATGTGATTTTCATAAGAAACACGTTCACGCTCGGGACATCACAATTCTTACATAAGAAACATATAGGTATTTCTTAATTTTACATGAAAATTACCTTCAGCTTTTAAAACCTACGATTTACATCTCGTGAAGCTACACATAATATTGGTGTCATTCATATACTGCGAAGTTTATTTACAATTTCACATAAATATAAAATACATACAAGCATTTTAGGAAAGGCTGTTACTTTCGAGTACTGTACCCAAAATTTTAAAGAGAAATTAAAAAAAAATATATTTCTTCCATTAATTTTGGAGCAATGGCAGCTTGAAAAGTTCACTTACATTGCAGTTGTCATATCTTAAGATTGTTTTATTGTAATTTAAAATATAAATGATAGTCTTTAAGTTTCAGAACAACGTGGTATACCTAATTCGGCCATTAAACTATTTACATTTGAATATTCACGATCCCATGGTGTTGTCAACTGGTAGAATCCTTTCTGTACAAAAGACCACAATGATGAACATTCTGCTGGATACTTGGCATTTAAAACGTGAATAGCTTTAAAACAACAGTCAACAGCGCTAAGAATAGAATCTATCTTATAGTATATGCTGTCAACAATCACAAAAATACATGAAATTGCGTCAATCTCCTCTCCAATGATAATGATAAATGGCTGCACAGTTTCACCAAATTTTTCTAACTTTTCCTTTCTACGAGCCACTGTTTCTTGTAGGTCGGCCGCACTCTGTATGTGTGTTATAAATCCATCACGAATTTCAATTTTTGATGGGCGCCAATAGGGGATTCCCTTCTTGCGACCAACGGTGTTGGCTGTCCCAATTAAAAATGCAAGACACAGGAATGCAGCTGTATTACGAGTTTCTTCATTAACTGAAAAATACGTATACAATTATTTAATAACAATAAAAACTAATGAGAATGAACTAGTTTGATTTCAGCTATATTAAAGAACCAAACGTGTTTTAATAATTAGCATGGAATATTACTTTTCTTCTCCATTGATCTTAAAACTATTTCAAATGAATTCTGTTTGGGGTAAATACGGAATACATAGGTATTATTTTTGCGTTAGTCATCAACTAGAACTTTTTTTAAATAGCACGCTACGTGTCACGATATCAGGAACCTGTATCAAACTCATATCTTATTAAGTTGCATAATATTTGTAATGAAGACATAACGTTTCAGAAATAGGTATGACAACCTGTTACCAGTCTTACAAAGATTCTCGGAATAAGCCCATCACAGAACTTACCAAGTAGTTGAATATATTTCAGAAGAGGAATCCACTGTTCGATTAGGGACACCTACCCAATAATGGGTTGATCCAGCTTTCAGGGCGATCACAGCTTGTGACATCGAGAAATAGATTCCTAATGTGTTGAACATCCTCTGTTCAAATTTACTCAAGCCCGTTGCTGTAGCACGATCAGTTGGTGCACATTTTGAGGGAGAAGGGGTAGCTGATCTTACAGCTCATAAGTACGTCCCAAACATGGGGAATGATCAAGTTACAAGCCGACGAGTTTAGGAACCAACGCAGAGTACAGAATTAATTGTAATGTGCCTCCAGACACTCTGTAGTCGGATTCCTAAGGGTTCATAGCCATTTCTTGGGAGCGTTTTCAAATAGCATTTGTGTATGAGCGCTTCAACGTGAAATTCTGTACTTGAGAAATGCCTTATTCGTAGTTGCTTTTTATACGTCTTTTAAGAAACTCATTGTGAATTTGTGCGTAGACTAAGTCTTGCTGAAATACTGTCTCAAGAAACAAATGGTTGCCAACTGAGCAACATTCTAACTATTCTATCATATTTCACTTCATACGTCCATAGATATTGACAATATTAACCTGTAAAAACTGTTCACTTTGAAAAGCATGTCATTAGGCAAATACCGGGATGGTATCTACTAAATGCCTCACTCTATCCCGGCCTGAGATGCCTAAATGCCATAAACGAATTCAAATTCAACTACTGAAAAGCATGTAAATTTATGGCAAAACATTGCCTTTCCATTCGATAGGTTCCATTCTTAAGGGTACATAAATTACTACTGAATCAAAAGAAGGTGGTACGCGATCTTCTTGAGAATTGTCGTAGTAAAAGGGTACAAAGGAAGAAGCGTACATTTTTAAATAATTTGAAACGGAAAATGAAAAGAAAAAGAGAAAGAGAGAGAGAGAAACACGAACTGTGGGAAAAATAATATATTTAAATTTAGACAGAAGGATATTATCTGTGGCATGTACACAAATAAAAAAGTTTTCGTGCAGACTGGGCTTAGTATCGCGCACGACCCACTGAAAAGAACACGTATTATCAACACTCTCCTCATTTTTCCTTCTAAAGCACTGTCGGCCTGAGTCTGAGATGCCTAAAGGCCATAAAGAAATAAATTCAAAATAACGGATTGCAATTCTCGGTTAAATATTTGTCTACGGTATTTTTGTGATATCTCTACTTCACATCAACATGTAAACCTATGGGAAATGTAATTACTTACCACGTTTATTTGAATTTCAGTTGGTGTTAAGAAATCTGTGGATTCATGTTTCGAGGTCTTAGATATAGCTCTTGTTTGCTATAGATACACAATAATATTTTGAAGTCAATTTATCGGTAAGGTTTTTCATTAATACTGACACAATATTGTTAGTAATGGACAAATGTATTACTGTCATTTAACTAAACACATGTGTATTCGCTTTGAAACGTGTTCCGAGAGATGTGTCAGGCAAAATATCTGCTTTTGACATACATATTTGCCTTAATAATCTTTACCAAAATTCAAGTGCGTGGTGAGCCTGATGAAACAGAAAAAATGTACAGTACTTTTTCTAAACATATACCAGTATCAGGTTTCATAAAAGGGTAACAATATAAATTCATGGTTTCAGAGATTACCCAAGCATATTTTATTTAAACGATGGTAAAGAACAAAGTGGCACTGTTTCACACTTTTTATTAGTATTTAATTATCACGAACATCTTGAACTGGTGTTGTTCTAAAGACGGGACCTGAAGATAATAGTGGACTCTAAACGATATCATTCAATGTACCTCTACCGGGAATGGTACTCAAGACAACGTGTATCAGAGATAAGTCTGTTAACCAGACGACCGTCTCCGATGTGACTGAGACGCTGCAACAGTGTTAACTCTCACATATAAGCTTCTTACATGTTTTACAACTCACATTTACAACTTTACGAATTATTTTTTTTTCTTGTGCATCATACACATTTAAATCTGTAGCTTGTACACTTTGTCCCAGCGACCGCCCATCTTGATTAAAGTTTTTCCAGGTTTTTTCCTCAGTCGTACTAGGCAAATGCTGGGATGGTGCCTACTAACTAGACTCTGGCCGACTCCCTTTCAACATCCTTTCCCCCACTCTATCCAGGCTGAGCCTGAGATACCTAAATGCCATAAATAAACATTCAATTCAATTTACAGTGAATCACCTATTAATATGCATTTATGATACCAACCAGAATGCCTACTTCTTAATAATGTTGTCAGCGGGAGGTTCTTCAATACTAGTTTAGTCTTCGCTACCCCCTCCTCCTTTTGTCTTAGCATATCGACTTTTCATCTTTTATTCTAGGAATGGGCACATTTTCCGGTTTCCAGAAACAGGAGAATTTCAGGAAAAAATCTTTCACATGATATTTTAATATCTTGGGTTTCATATAGAAAGAAGTGTAAAATTACAATTCCTGATATTAAGGGGTCATTCCATTTGAAATCGTCCAACACGGTTACTTGACCTTTGTGTTTGCAGACGTTTATGGAAAATGTAATATCTACGGATTGGTTTATTATAGTACATTAAACAACAACTACTTGTTCCTTCCACGTCTGCTTGCTAAATAAAAAGCTTAAAATGTACTTTAACTGGTCAAAGTAGTATCCAAATGAGATTATCGGAATAGAAAAATCCCGTTTTCAGGGTGTTATTTCGCACGGAAAGGGCTGAATTACAAAGTTGATTATTGGTACAGTATTACATATCAAAGTATATTCACGATATACAAAATATGAAGACTTTTTATATAGTCCTTTATTTTTTATTTTTTTTATGAATTTTTAAAAATCAAAAAATTCATATTTTATGAATATTGGAGGCTCGATATCTCTGGTCAGACAATAAATATATATATATATATATATATATATATA
>JAGDQP010008152.1:18806-36200 GCA_022664845.1 Lepisma saccharinum
TTTTTTTTTTTTTTTTTTGCGAATCGATAAAAAAAGTATAATTTGCTCAGTGTTGCCCAACTCAAATTTAGTGGAAGTCACTGGATACCTAGAGTTTGTTTTTTTATATTTGATTGGTAACTTGATTGCCACGCCTACATTGAAACTTTCAAATACAGTCTACTACACAACATTGATGTAAAAATACATTTATAAGAAAAGTGTAAGCGATTTAAACTCTTGAACATACTCTGTGAATGTGTAGCTCAAGTACACGAAAATAAAAATATCCTACCAACCACCAAACACTGGGGATCAAGTGCAATGATATGGGATGAATGTTCTCAGCAGATGTGGGAAAGATTTCTTTCACCTATAATACTATGAATTCATATGCCTTCGTCAAATTTCTCTGATGAAAATCTGAAAATTGCAAATGATATTGTTGTTTGTGAATACAATCATCCATAACACTGCTCATGCTATGAATGCCACACAAACTCAAAACTCAATAATCTGACATCACTCCAAGAGAAAAACTTCTCAGGTATATGTAAAGCTAAAGAAGGCAATATAGGGTGGGCCAACTAAAATTACTACCCCGTCGATTTGGTTAACGATTAGGTTTTCTAAAAAACTTCCCAGCGTGATGTCCCAATCTGTACTTTAATGGCAAAACATTCAGTTTTCTAAAAAGATAACAAGGGTCAAAGTGATAGTTCAGTTCAAAAGGTAGTTTGATTCTCTCTACAAAATTTTATTTAATTTCAGACTTTCAACGAATGTTCGCAAGAAAGGTACTATGCCCTATTAAACGTTAGCTTGAGGAGTAAGTACATTTAACTTCACCACACGGAACCATCCAGAAGTCCTCTTCTACTGTATGATGAATGGTGTAAAGCAATGATGACGTTTATTATAATGAAATATTAACCCAACTGTGAATTTTTCTGTTAATAATATTTAGTAGTTCCAAACTTCGTTTTTCGCAAAGTATTCAATGAAATTTAAAAATACAATGGAACCTCGTTTATCATGTCCTCGTTGATCCAGATTTCTGGTCTATCTGGACTGAATTTTTGCATTACAAGATAATTTTGTATTTGTGAAAATAAAAATACTGTGTTCAATATAATTTTCTACTTTGAAAATAAATACATAAATACTGAGTACAGTGATATAAATTGTGTTACAGGAGAGTATTGGATTTTTCCTATTAGTTCCGGATTATAAGGATTTTCGTTTATCCGTATTAGTATCGGTTCCAGTTAGTCTGGGTAATTGAGGTTCAACTGTAATAACACGACCTTTTAAATGAAGTGTCCTTGACCCATGTTGCCGTTTAAGAAAATTGAATGTTTTGCTACTAGACCGCAGAGATTGGGCTAACATGATCTTTTTCTATTACAATGATGAGTACCCATTGTAATCAAAATGAATGTGTTTCGGAATTTTTCAAAGAAATTAAATTGGGATGGTAATAGCACGTGCCAAACTCTGTATAGTATTGTTAATAAAAATGACATGAAGAGAGCCCTTAGTGAAGGATGAAGCGGTATCAATCTACATTATACACAATGAAACACTACTTTATAATTCTTTTTGGCCTTTAGTCAACTTTGGCTTTGGCTGTGCTTTATTTTATCAACTAAAGAATGAAGTGGTTAAGTGTAAAACATCATCGACAAAGTACTGATGGGTTGTTTTGTTACTTTAATGGGTAACGATCATGCAGAAATGAAGAAACTAACCAAAATTAAAATTTAATTATATCGACCTTTTCGCCTCCTCTAGAGTATTTACGCTTAAGCCTTTAATTTATATTGCTATTCGTTTCTATTTCCCCTTATTTAGAAAGTTCTCAATTTAGTTTCATCTTGCATGACAAAGTACTTGAAACCTTCCGAAAATAAATTAAAAATTCATTTTTCAAACCGCTCTTTCGGCCCAAAATAAGAACATTTTGTAAAATAAGGCTACAGCACTGAGAGTAAGCACCAAGAAACAATATAAATCTACCGTAAACATTAAAATTATTTCTAAATTATAGTGAAGCGCCAGAAGCACAGAAAGAAATGTTATTATTAGACTACTCACTATTTGCACATCTAATATATTCATCTAGAATGGAATTTATCAAAGACTCTTTACTTTTCTTCCGTTTATCTGCAGCAAGTTTCAGAATGGCTTCTCTATACCGTGGGAAATTGATGATACAATTATTTGCCACCGTTGGGTACAGATTGTTGAAGTCCTTCGTTATCTGAAATAATAATAATAATAATTCTATGAAACAAACATTGTAATATTTTCCATTTGTTGATTTTACAACTGTAATATGTTTATCTTATATTTGCTTTCGAATAAATTCAAAAGCTCAGATGTAAAAGATCGAAATTAAGTTGGTAATATGCCAAGTGACTTTCACTTTGTATTCTTTGCGAAGCAAACAGTTGGTAAAGCCCTGTCCCAAGATTGATGAGAGCGTTGACAAGATACGCAGATTGCTTTTACGCTGCACGAGCCCACTTCCAAACTAAATATTCCCTTTTACGCCCTTAGGATTTCTAAAGAACGCCTAAAATTTTTAACATCTATTAAGAAAATGCTCCTGTATGAAAGCAAAAGTAAAGCAGCTAGGCGACACCACGCCACCAACATTCCTCCTATCTTTTTTCAAGAGGAAGATAGAGCGTGTCAATGCATGAAGTTCTTAGAAATAATGTGACAATTATCAAACGGTCCTTATTCACATTAGAGTATTTACATGAAATAAGTGGACAAACTTGTTTTACAAAGTGTCAATACATTTATTAAGATATAATATCCTAACATTAACAACGCGTTAAGTGTGTTCCGACAATAAGTTTCAGCTTCATTAGAAATGGGGGATAAACTTCATGTGTTGATTCCCAACACTGAAAGAAATCCAAAGAGGTCCAATACGTGTGTACCTGGAAATGAGCAGTGTTCTAAATATAACGCAAAGTATAAACTTATTTCGGAGCTTCTACCTCGTGTACTATTCACAATTTAAAGGCGTGCATTCTGTGCTTGACATATGATGTTCATCATAGGTTCGCAACATTGCCAATCAATAACATACAGTTTCATCTCGTTAGATCTATTATCTTGATACAAACTGACTTCCAGTAACATCTACCATTTCGGATTTACCGATAAATTTATTTACCACCGTAAGAGTTTGATTGACTTCTAACTTGGACTCCCTTTCCCTTCTGCATCTCGAAAAGGTGGTTTTTACTGCGATTTGTATTATGGGTTTTGACACCTTGAAGTGATGATAAATTGTTTATTTGTTGTTAATATCGTTCTTGTTATTATTATCTTAAAATGTTCTTTAAGAACTAAAGAAAAGAATAGCCATCGTTTTATATGACGTTTTGAATGATTTAGTACCTTCTACATGTTATTTCTCGTATAACAGGCAATCTGCAGTACATTTGTAAATAGCGCAGAAAAGGAGGCCGCTAAATGCAGGGAAGTTTGTATTTAACTTGGGCGGGGTTTAAAAGACTGAAGGATTGTTTTTATTGTGATGATTACATCAGACATTTTCTTGATATGTATTAAATCTTTGATCAGTAAAATTACCCCTATCTTTACTTCACGCATTTACTTGGTCCGTAAAGAGTTCTTCAGTTCTTGATAGGGTAATGCACAATCAAGTGTCGTCCCGCTCGAGCGCAGCTGAAGTCCTCGAGCTATTCAGGGCCAGCTTGGCTTTATCTTCAGAAGCGAAGTTCAGATGATAAAACGACTGCTACTGCTAAGAAGAGGTTGCAGTATAATATATGCTGAAGAAGAGAAGAGAAGGTCGCAGCATGTGGAAGGCAACTGGAAGCCACAACACTACCTCTTGTTTTAAGGCATAATATTTAGCCCAATTATTTGACCCAAGACAAAATATTTCGGAGCTAAACTATTTCCACATTCGGATCTCCTGCAGCAGACGTAACGTCCAGTCGCTGTTGAAAGGGGAGAAGTGAGAAAATCTGACAGAAAAGAGGAAGTTAAATTATATGGATGCAGTAAGACGGTAAGGAAATTGGAAAAAGGTATGTATTATGTTTTATTCGGGACCAGAAAAAAAGAGGAAGCACTGGAAGAGGTGAAGTCCTTGGAAAGCATCGAAAGAGGTCATGAAAGTCAACCACACCTCATCTTGTGATGGTAAGGCTGAAGGAAAGAAGAAGGATCTGCTTATAATACAGATATATATAACACGTGGAAGAAGAGGTCGAAATAAATTACGAATATTTAGAGGAGCAGAAGGGCGCAAGTATCGTGCTGATGGGAGCCTTTAATGCAGTAGTAGGCGAAGGAAAAGATGGAAAAACAGTAGAAACGTACGAACTAGTTAAGATAAACCTTAGAAACCAGAGACTGGTTGACTTTTGTAACCAACACTTAATGGTAATAGGAAACAGTTGATTAAACAACATAAAAGAAAATATACCTGAACACGCGAAAATGAAAAAAGGTTTCACAGAACGACCCTGTACTAATCCAGGGAAAGTTTCGGAACTGTCTGAAGGAATGCAAAATCTCTTCCTGGAGCCGGCATTTACTCTGATCATAAATGACTACTAGCAGACGCAGGTAACATAGTTTAAAAACGTAGACAGAAGAATAGAGGTAAACTTTGGTAAACTATTTTTACATTGGCCAGTCTAGTACCTTTGGACTTCGGCCCGTCACGATTCGTCCTTTAGCCATTAAAATCCACAACCATGTTTCTGCCGGGACTCGAACCCGGGACCTACGAGTCGTTGGCCTACCGCCGTAGACCGCACGGCTACCTGGCCGGCAGAAGAATAGAGGAATAAGGAAGTTAATATTAGGGAAACTTGAACAAGAGGAAGTGAAACATACATTTGTATATTTCTTCAAAGAAAACTACTAAAAATCGGTAGAAACAATGGGAAGTACAAACGGACAGTGAGACTGAACTCGGAGTGGCCTAGCGGTTAGTGCACTCGCTTTCTGTGTGCATGGCCACGGGTTCAATTCGTGCCGGCGTCTCCTGAACGGAGTGATTAGAAGCCTACTTTAACAAAAACTGTAGGTCACATCCTTAGAAGCTCACCAGCTCATTCAGGATGTTAATAGCAATTCAATCAACGGACAGTGAGATTATTTAAAATGCGGTTTACTTGATGCAGAGAAAGAAGTAAAAAGATGTCGTGAAAACAAAAGAAATAAAAAAAGAACAAGTTACTGAAGGAATGTTGATAGGAACAGAATAAGATAAAAACATATACATGAAGCTAAATAATTAACTAAACTATGAATGGTAATGTCCGAACAAATACCCCTCCCTATTGTTTCTGCTGAGTTTCGAGATCTAATAGCAAATGCAATGCTACTTTTACATTAAAGCTCCAAGGGTAACCTTAGAAAATAAATCATTTTCAATGAGACTTCACACACATTATCACTCACTGAATAACCCTCCTGACTTTTACCTTCCCAAAACTACTTTTCCGAAACTTTGTGAAAGGGGTTACATTAATAGCATATATATTTTCTTATATCTACGAGGGTCGTTCATTAAAGATTTCCCCTGACTCACTTCCTATCGACGGAGATAAACGAAAATTGGTACGTATATTGTAGAGGGGTCCTTCTCTACATAGGAACCTCCAATGCCACACACTTTTCCCATCGCTTTTAGCAGCCGTTGACACCTTGTTTGTAGAAGTATGTAGGTTTGTCCAAAAGCCATGACGTGATATCAGAAATCAGCGTGGCATTATCGTGGAAGTGCGTTCCATCGTTGGGAAGAGGTGGAAATCAGATGTAAAAGATTATTTTTCTGTTGAAGTTACAGGGGAGAAGAGAGATGAAATCAACAGAGAATACAGTATGAACATGGACAATACAAATGATTCATAAATTTTATTAGGTACTTAGAATCTGAATTATATTTTGTGTGATTGATTTGGTTGCATATAAGACTCGGTAAAACAATATTGAGTGTTAACAATATTAAGTTTCTATTAATTAAACGGTATATGTAATTGTTCTTGTTATGCGTGTTATTTCTTGATTGCTAGGTGTAGAGCAAACTACACTAACCTCTTAGATAACATATACTGACTTATTCTTTGTGCCTTTCCTTATAAGTTATGCTTAGAGATTTCATTTACTTTCGCAGGGGAAGTGATTGAAGGGAAGCTTTAGAAATTAAGTCTTTGGCTTATTCAAAAGTTAAGGTTAGTAGAAGGACTGTAACAACAAAGTAAAATTGCGGGTTGCCTAGATGGCAGGGGTGTTCGTAGATTACGGTGGTATTTTGTCCGGGAAAGTGGTGATGTGGCCTTGAGGTGACCTAAGACGTGTTTGTACAAGAAAAAGTTATGACAAAGATGGCGTCTGGAAATGTCTATCACGTGACAAAGGTCATTGACCTGCGTTACTGGCAAATGTCGGATGCAACGTTGGCATGATAAGGTGGGAGCAAGTCAGAACATGATTTTTGACGTCACGAGGTCATTGTCGGGGAGGCAAGATAGTACATGGTGTTTGACGTCACGGCGTGGGTAGAAGCGTACAGTTAATCATTGACGTCAGAAGGTCATTGACAGGATGTAGGAAATTACTTGTTACCTGAGGTCATGGCGTGGGTGAAAGTTTTGAATATATATAGAGGGCAGTAGTGTTGTAGGTTTCATTATAAAGAGAGGTGAGTTTTAGCCATGGCAGCGCAGCAGCAAGGTGCAGTACATCCTGTAGAAGATTAGGAGGAGGTTGTTAGCACATTGGACTTACTTAATAGGGATTATCAGGAAGAATATACAGACAGTACAATATATAGTTTGTTAAGGTCTAGTGTAAAGTCCGAACGAATTCTACCATCATTACTATCTTCTACCTTCGTAAAGGATGAGGGTATATTCCTCACTACTTCTAAAGAAAAAGCCAGATGAGGACGATGATATTTGGGATATATTCCTCACCAGCTCCTAAGGAAAAGACAAAGAAACGTGTGTTGGACGGTGTTGTATATCCTGTAAAGAAGCGTTTATGTTTTGAAAATAGTGATGTAAAGAAGCCATCAATATTATCGAGAGCAGGACTAGATTTATCACTATTAGGAGGAACAGCAGGAGAACAAGTAGGGGTGAAAGCATAATCAGCAGCAGCAGTAGTAGTAGTAGCATCAGGAACATCACCATTACTAAAATCAGCATGAGTAATAGTGAAACCCGTAGTATGATCAGAAGTACTAACACCAGCAGCAAGAGCAGGAGTACAGGGACCAGATTGAAAAGTTTAAGTGTATATGTAATAACAAATGGGTTGGTGAAAGTTGTATTTGGTTGGCTTTAAAGAAGTGGATTCCGAAAACTGGAATTATATGTGAAGGGTGTTTTAAGGAAGAAAATAATGAAAGAGGTCATTCGTGTTTAGGTTATCTTACAGCAAATGAAATAGTAACAGGCGAAGAGACTGAATAACATTTTAGAAAGTGCATGTGGCGGGTTATATTACAGCCTTTAACATTAAAAGAACTTTTTCATATATACAAGAAATATCATGCACAAATGAATGATAAAGATGAAGTATTATTATCAAATATGAAGTTTGGTCTGTAGAGAGTAGTGAAAATCTATATGCAAAGTGTAATTGATATGCTACTTGAAAAGGATCGGGGAGGAAAGAAGGATTGAACTTTAAGGTTTATGGTGGAAACTGTGTTTGAAAAGTGAAAATGTCAGAGTTTTGTATATTTTGTGGCAGTGGTGAATTTATATTGGATTCACGTGTTTTACAAACTTTTCGTACTTATTTAAAGCACAATCCAATTGAATGCATTAGTTGTAAGTTGAAGATTGGACATAATTACTGTTTATATGTCTGGAATATAGGGAAAGTTCTTTCACAACATTTGTTGAATTAAGTGAATCATTATGAAACATTTGTGGAGTACTACGAAATTTTCAAACGACAGGGTCATGTAAGTATTTCCATGAATACTTTTTTCAAAACTTGTAGAGAATTAGTTCGTAATATCGAATTCATTGTTCAACTCATACCTGAAGTGATTCATGAATAATTTTCTGTAGAAACGTCTGTAAGTGTGTCTACAGAACAGTACATTATTGATGTGAAGGGATTTAAAATCTCTGCACATGAGTTTATTATGAGAGAATTTTGTATTGTAGGGTGTGATGGTAGTCTTTTATTCCACTCTTTAGTAAGACTTCCATGTGAAATTACGGAAGTAGAACTAGGATATCAAAAACAAGTGCAATGGTTAACAGAAAACTTTCACGATTTACAATGGCGCACATCAAATGGATTTCGCATCTTCGTAGAATAATTTTTCAACTGTGTTCAAGTGAAGGTACATTCTTCTGTAAAGGTCTTGAAAATAAAACACAGTGGATTAAAAATTATTTCACTTGTAAAGTGTGAATCATGTAAAGAAATGTCCTGCCTTGAAAACACAAAATTTGAACATTTGTTTGTCTAAGTGAACTTATCATGACTGTGGAGGTAAATGTTTGTGCATTAAGAAAATCCTTATAATTAGAACACTGGATGAAACATCAGAAAATAAAAAAAAAATCTTGTAAATACCTTATTAACCATGTAAATGTAAGAATGTGCAAGTTGTTTCTTTATAAAACACTTTACTTACTCTTAATACTAAAGAATTATACTCTATTTATGTGTTTTCATTTCATTTCATTTGAAATAAGATTCTCATTGATAACCATTGTTTACAAGTAGAAATTCTTCTAGAAAACTTAGAAAAAATTGAAGTGATTATTAAAAAAGCTTCCTGATGAAAGAAAAGGATAAACATCTTGTTTATAATACACTTTGCTTACTTTCTTCCTCTTAATAATATAGGATTATAATCTACTATTTTCATTTGAGATAACATTAATGATAAATGATAACAAGCGTTTTGATAATGTATTTATTATTTGTTCTTTAATATCATTAAATTGTACAAGTTTTTCTTATTTTATACAAACATTTTTATATTTATTTACAATGGTAATAGGATTTCTTCCTTATAACTTGATAATATTTATATAAGGAAGGAATTTCTGCAAGTTTATAATACATTTCTTACGATTTTGATAAATGATTATGAGAAATGATGATGTGCTTCCTTTGTTATCACTCCTCAATATTTACATAGGAGAGGAGGTGGGAGGTACTGTTGTGAAGATGATGGTATTGGTGATAAAGGAGAAGGTAGAGGTGATGAGGTTAATAGAGATGAATGAGAAGGTGATGATGGATAGGTGTCTTGATGATGTTAGATGAGATGGAGACATGAGGTTTTGTGAAGATGAATAGGATGATGATGAATATCCAAAAGTAGCATCATAAGAACTATTTGGAACATATCATGATGATGTGTTAAAAAGAAATGAAGAAATTCTAAGTATTTCTTCCCCCTTGTTCTATTTCTTCTTCTTCTTGTTTTTGTTCTATTTCTTCTTGTTCTTCTATTTCTTCATAAACTGAAGGTAAATAATCAAAATACCCACTGTCCGCTTCCCAAAATAATGTAGAAACATCAGACATTTTTTCATATGGTGAAGCTGAAAGGGTATGAAATGGAATGTTGATGATGGGGGTGATTCGGATGGACTATGAACCTCCTCATAACCAGTATCAGAAGTTGAAATACTCATCGATAGTAGTCTGATCTAAAATAAAAGAATAATAAAGTATGATTACTATTTGGAAGTTGTCTTTACACCTTTAAATTAAAATAATACACTAAGTAGTTTTTCATAATGTAAAAAATGATAAATTTCCACTTTTATTTTTTTATCTTTTAAGTAAAATGAGTTAGAAGAAGAAGAAAAAGTCATTTAGTATTGAATAATGCATTATTCTATTTACTTTAGAAATTCCTAACCTTTTAATGATGCTCTTGTTAACACTTTACACTTGTAAAATTTTAAATATAGTTTTAAACTTAGAAAAATCTCATGGAAAAATATATATATAAAAAAATTAACTTAAATACTCCTTCACCTGTTCATTTAGAGTTCAAACCCACTTCCAAATTTAAGTGAGAATTTTTTTTTACTTTAATAATCTGGAGAAAAGGAGTCATAATTAAAAAGGAAGCAGCTTAGGAAGAAAAGGTCCTTTAATTAGAAAATATGATAATTGTTTCCGTTAAAGTTAGATCAATGTTTATTACTTCTTAGTGTAATATATAAAAATATATATTTTTTAAAGACAAAACAGTTCAATTCATAAGTATAAGGCTAATGTGTATATGTGATTAGTGTTTTTCTTAAGGATATATAAACATATACTACTTTTAATGTAACATAAAAATGTTACATAATTATTTTGTAAGTTAAAAATTAATATGTAAAATACTACTGATTATTTATGATAAGTGTTTCTATTAAAGATACATGAAACATATAACATAAGAAATGTAAAATATAAAATCATTGTATGAAAAATGTTTTAAGATAAAAGCACTTTAATTAAGAATTACAACGCTATAGTATAAAACTTTGTATTTTATTTAAATATAAGAAATCTATTTACCTGTAATTGAAAATATTATTCACTAGATTAGTGAGTGTTTTTTATTTTAGACTGAGGTTGAAAATTTAAATCTGAAAAAGAAAATATGAAAGTATCATTATTATTATTATAGCCTTTACATTATCTCATAAAATAAAATTATATTTTTAAGATGAAAACTTCAACGTTTCTATATTTTTATTAACGATTATACATGATTCTAAATATTTTTAATATGAATAACTATACATTATACACCAGTTTCTTACAAGTGAAATAAAAGTAAAATATATTATATATAACATTTTTTCTTCCTTCATAAGTACAAGCTAAATCATAACTACCTAATGATTAATAACACACACTATTTATAGTAAGAGTTTTAATATAAAAGTTTCATAAAATCACTGTTCTATAAAAATAATGCAAATGCTAAATGAAAGTTATTAATTAATTAATTAATTAGTTCTGTTAAAATAAGCAGAATATTTTTATAAATACATACTAAACTGGAACTTTGGAAATATTTAGTTCATAAGTAATTGATTTCCACGAAGAAACTGAACACACATCATATTTAATTTAAGAAAAAAATTAACGTTTTCATAATTTATTAGATATTACTTCAGTTTTTTCTGTTCTGCTAGTAAAACGTTATTAGTTAATGTGTGTGCTTCTAAAAGTATTAAAATGTTCGATAATTGGAAAAACAGTTGATAGAGAATTTTATTTTAAACTTTAAGGTAAATTTGAAGGTATGAATATACTAGAGATTTTTAGAGAAGATGTTAATTTTACAAACATTTTAACTTTTGAAGAGAACTCCATTTCATAGTGAAGGTGTGATAAGAATAATCTTTCCAATTTATTTATTTATTCTAAATATTGATTACTTATTAATTTCTTTAAATACTTTTTAAAAATATTATGATCCAACTCTGTAATATTAAAAATTCAAATTTTGTAAATGACTTTGATTTTATGGCCTTCAGATATTTTTTATTGAGGATAGTACTAAAAAATAAGGGAGTTAGCTTTCTATTTACTTATATATGTCCTTCAGAAATCTTTCACTCTGTCCTATGAATGGAAAAGTGAAGAAAAACTTAGTTTGTAATATTTTTTTATTTTATGGCATTTTGATATCTTTAACTCAAGGGGGATTTGAGAACGAGGAGGTAAAGTGTAGTATGTATTAAATTTTTCCAGTAAGTGTAATATGTTTATGTATTTAAAGGTACAGTATATTAGTAGGATATGTTTATGAGTTAAGCTAAGCGAATTAAGAGTAAAAAAGTAAGGACGCATTTTGAAAAGAAATGTAACAATTCCGCTCTAAAGAAAAGAATGTAAAAGGTGTATTCGAAATTACATGAGAACGTTCACCATTAGAAAGAGTATAGAATGTTTTATATAGTGATGTAATAAAAATAACAGAATCTCAATAGAACATGATAAAATGGAAAGGTAGACCCTACTATTAAATTTTTCTTTTATAGTTTATAAATATAAACATAGAGAGTAGTTTTATTAATTTTTTATGATATTTTATGAGCTTTAGACATTATTTAATTAGACTAAGAGTGAAGAATGAAAAGTTAGTGTGTGTTAAGGAATTTCAATTTTTAACATTTAGATATCTTTCTTAGAAAATAGAAGTTTACTATGAAACTTAACGAATTTTAATAGTGATTTTAGTAGAGGTTTTATCTTACTGTACCTTTTACTATAAATGATTTAACTAGTAGTACTACTTTTTTAAATAAAATATTATTTGTTCCTTTTACACTTCTCTTAGGTTAAATTTCATGGAGAATCTTAATGGATTTGAAAACTGATTATAGTAGACTTTTCTACTGGAGCTTTCTTCTACACATGTTTCATTTAATACTATTTTTTTAAAATTATTTATAATTCATAGACATCTAACATTCATGTTCACGGTGAAACTTAAAGGATTAGAACAGTGATTGTACCTAAAGACCATAAGTAAATAAAAAAGCTGACTCCACCATTTTTTTCAAATCCTATCATGAGCTAAAGATATCTAAATACCATAAAATAAAATTTGTTACATACTACGTTATATCTTTACTTTTTTATTCTTGAGGATGAGCTAGTTTTCTAAAGGTCATAAAAAAATTAGATTCCTAAACATCATAAATCAAATAAAAAAAGTTACATTCCCCCTTTTTTCGAGTCCTAGGTTGAAAGAAAGATATTTAAATGACATTAAAAAAATGTATTGCATACGACCTTTTATCTTAACTTTTCTATTCATAAAAGAGAGCGATATTTATTTTTACACACATCCTGAAGTTAAAATGCTTAAAGAATCTCAAATAGCAATAAAGATTTATATATTTTGAAGATCGTAGAAAAATACTGTGGACATCCTATTGAATATACTCTGAATATCCTATAAAAATACTGTGAACATCCTACTGAATATATTGTGGATATCTTAGAAAAAATACTGTACATATACTGTGAACATTCTAGAAAAATACTGAGCACATCCTAGAGAATATACTGTTTATAGTAGAAAAAACACTGTGTACATTCTCAATATGTACTTTAATTATCAAGATTTATTGTACATATTCACTGTGGTGTACTCTGAATATTCTCCAGATCTTTCATATCCTTAACATATTTAATTTCAATATAAGAATTCTATTTACCTTTAATTGAAATCTCCTTTACCTAGACAGTGTACTAGTTAATTATTAAAATTACTCCTCAAATTTAATAATTAACTTTAGTTCATTATAAGTCATAAATAAAATTTTCTGAAAAAGATTATTACTATTAGAAAAATACGTAGTGAGTGCTTTATCATAAAAGTCTGGGAAGATCAAATTCATTAATAAAACTTCAGCTTGAACCTTAGATGCTTAAAGCTCATAAATAAAATATTAATAAAAAGATGTATTACACAGAAACATTTCTAGTAAAAGCTTTAGGATAGACGTTTACTTATAAAATAGATAAAAAGTTTATAGTACGCTCTGCCTCCGCATTCTGAAACCCATACCTTGACTGAAAGATATTGCAAGATCATTAAAATAAAACAATTTTTAAGATAGTACAGTATGTCACTCTGAGAAGAAGATGATGTTTAAAGGTCAAAAAATAATTCTTCCTATAGACACTGTATATCAAACTAAATACATACAATGTCTATTTTCATTGACTACTCTATTAAGACTGTCTATTCAGGTAAATCAGAAGAAAAACAATTAACAGAAAGGGAGCTTAAAATAATAACACCTGTTTCGATTGGCTACTCCTCTAATATGCAAACAAGGGAAAGTGAACTTAAAATAACAAAGCGTGTTTTACTGAAATGGGGAAGAAGGGAAAGCGATTTTAAAATAAAAACATGTGTTTCAATTGTCTACTCACTGAAATGGGGAAGAAGGGAAAGCAATCTTAAAATAAAAACACATGTTTCAATTGCCTACTCAGTGAAATCATAAGGAAAGAAGGGAAACGAGGTTAAAAATAAGCCCTTACTTTTCCCCCCTCCTAATCACTCACACTAACCCATGAACATATCCTATGAATATACTGTTTAAATACATAAACATACTGCAGTTACTATTAAAATTAAATATATAGTACACCTTGCCTCCTCATTCTTAAGTTCTATATCATGAGTGAAAGATATTTAAAGACTATAGTTTGAAAATACACATGTTTCAATTGCCTACTCACCCACTGAAATCATAAGAAAAGCAAGCAAGTGAAGGGAACATGAAAATACATGTGTTTCAACTGAGTACTCATAAAAATCGCAAGCAAGGTAAGGAAGTTTGAAAATGACCTCTTAAGTTTTTTCAATGTCGTACTCATCCAAATCATAAGCAACAGAAGCAAGTTTGAAAATAACCCCCTTAATTTTTTTCTTTTAAATTCCTCAAGCTAAGTGAAGAACACAATGGAAGGAGCTTGAAAATAAGTTAACTACTACATAGATCACTTAATAAAACATATGTTTGAAATGGCTACTAACCGTAATCGTAAACAAGGATGACAATGAGCTCTTAGGTTTTTTTTTAAAAAATCCCTCATCGTGAGTTAAGAACATATCCTACAAATATAATGTAGCTTCAAATACATAAACATAGTACACTTACTAGGAAAATTTAATATATACTACACTCTCCCTCCTCATTCTCAACTTCTATTCTGTGAGCGAAAGATATTTAAAGACCAAAAAATAAAATGATTTCTTAGACTGCGCACTATGTTAGTCTGACTAGAATATGTGTAAAGATCATAAAATAATTTTACAGTATAAAGTGGACATATCCTATGTGAATATTCCCATAATGTGTGCTGAACATCTTCTAAATATGATGTGGATATTCTAACAATGTGTTGAAGACATTCTTTTAATGTGATGTGATGTGGATATCCGTAAAATATGTTTTGAGCACCCTCTGAATATGAAATGGATATCCCTACAATGTATTGAACACATCCTCTGAATATGAAATGGATATCCCTACAATGTCTCGTATACATCCTCTGAATATGATATGGATATCCTTATAATGTCTCGTATACATCCTCTGAATATGATACGGATATCCTTACGATGTGTTGAAAACATCCTTGAATATGATATGGATATCCGTACAACGTCATGTGAGTATTCCTACAATGAATCGTATTCATCATTTCATTTCACTACACAGCGAAAGCGTGTTTTAAAAATTACGTGTGATATTTATTTCAATTGATTATACACCCAAATCATAAGCAAGTAAGAAAATTAAACCTCTTTATCATGTTAGCCCAATGCAAGCGTCATTGAAGAAACGTTTCAACTGCTACCTCCACACAGTTGTTAAGAAAATAGGTAAGGCATTTATCAGAATCATTACCCAGAACTTCGATTCTAACTCAGAATGTCCTTCTTAGGAAACGGACGAATATTTAGTTTTCCATGGCGTTTAGCATTTAATATTCATATTTAGAATCCTAGTGACACAAGGTGACTTACTAAGTTCAGAGGTTGTGTTAGCTTTGGAGTATTTCAGAGCGTTTACTATATCTTCTCCATTTTTTAAAAATTATTTGTGCCCTTTGGGCATCTCAGGGTGGGACAAGGAGGAGAAGGCGGCCAGGGCCTCGTTTGTAGATACCATCTTAACACTTGCGTAGTGTAACTGAGGGAAATACTATCAGGATGGGTGGCCGCTGGAGTAGTTCCTAGGACGTTTCAATTGTTAAGTCAACACTCTGCCAACTGAGCTACGGCTGCTTGGTCGGAAGATAGGTATATTGTAGTACTAATCTATGAGGGACAATCAAGTGAAAACTGGTCCGACACCAAAAAGTGTCATTGAATATTTATTACTTCAAAACTGTTAAGACATTTATCCCACTGGGAGATTAGACGGACCTTGATGAAGTTGCTGCGTTGCAGACGGAACTACATCTTTATTCAGTCACTTTTGAGGTAATAAATGTCGAACCTACCCGAACTCAAGCTCCAGAACTACATAGTCCTATCCTAAGTCAAAGATATTTAAAGGGCATAGAATAAAACTATGTTACATAGTATGTTTTCCCTTCACTTTTCCATTCATGAACCTGAGCCAAAGATTCCTAAAGGCCTTAAATAAAATAAAATAAAAAAGCTTCCTTCCTCCGTTTTTTTAAGTTCTACCATGAAACAATGATTGCAGAAAAAAAGACTTCCCAATATATGTTTCAAATATTCACTTACAAATTAGTGCGTCTGATTAACTATGATATACTAAATTTGAGAACCTAACTAAGAATGAATATTCTATCATTTAACTTCAACTTATATAGTGTGAAATTAAAGGTTAACGTATAAACTCATTTTCTGTCAATGGCTTTTTCACCAGAAGGCATGTTCTTTTTTTCTTTTTAAAATTTCACACCTCATTCAAATGAAATAGTCCGCCAAGGCTACTTCCTAATTTGTCACTGACGTCAGTCGTTTTAAGTATTAACAACCTCAAATAAAATACTCAGCCAGCCCTATTTCCTAATTCGTCACTGACATCAGTAACTGCTAAGAACTACATTTTAATTTAATCTTTTCATACAAAGTTTCTCCTCTGACGTCAAAACATGTTTTCCAAAATTCCACACATCTACACAATCTAAATGAAAAAAAATATGTTCCCTAGATATGAGTCGTCATATTTACAGTTAGACATTATGAGTTCAAATGTGTGTAAGGAGCATTCACCTATCAGGAAAAATGTTCCATTCAGTCAACTAGCAGTTTATTTCCGGCTGTCGATAACAGGAAGTCGAGCTTTCACATACGCAAAGTATTTCTCTGACGTCAAGATTATATCTAGCTCTATTTCCGAGGAGACAACTTACATCACTCTGCACTTTAATAGATAGATCTTTACATGAATAATAACTCTTTCACAAAGTTATTTCCGATGAGGAAAAGTCACTCTTAATTTTAAAATCAGATATCAACTATGTCCTCATAGAAAGCATGTGAACTTCCTTTTAGGAGATTACATCTTTACATCAATAATAACTTAGTCAATCAGAAGGTTATTTCACATAAGGAAAAGAACAGTCTTATTTTTGGGAATCACACATCAATTACGTCCTCATAGAAATCAGTTAAAAATTCTCCCTTCTATATTGCCTTCTAGCAATCACATGAAAAGTCCCTCGTTTTAAACTTGTATCCTTGTATTATATCTGGTGTAGTAAAAAGTAACCCATTATTTTTGCATGACATTGAAGGCTTGACTTACCATAGTTAGAATGATCCGATTTAGGTCACATATGCGCCGTTTTGTTCGATAACGTGTTGCCATTTGGAAGGTAATATCATGATGCCTCTCTCAT
>JAGDQP010008152.1:36600-52519 GCA_022664845.1 Lepisma saccharinum
AGCGTATTTTCTCTTTGCTAGTGTCCATTTTGACGCGCGCTCACACAACACTGAGTCAACTCATCACAACTATCTGAACAGTGTTTGTAGTACGCAATCTCATCGTTTGAACGCCATCTCGTTGAACCCGATCGGACTTATACAACGCGAGATACAGATCACTGAAGCTATCTATTGGCAAAATAATTGATTACTTTTTACTACACCAGATATTTTAACTTAGAACATTATAGAAACAAAATTTTAGTTCCAAATGAAACAACAAAGGTGTATCATTCGTCTCCTGATGTATTTAATAAAGGGTAACTTTTTTTTCTTATTTAACTCAATTCCTCAATATTTTTACCGTAAAATATTAAACTTATAAAGACCCTCTCCATCATTTTAACTCCTAGAATTATTCAGCACGTCAATTCTTTTCTTTCATTTTACAAAATCTGCCAGCGGTCTCAATGATTTCAAAGCTCACACACAGTGTTTAAAAGATAATTCTAACAAATCACTGATCACCTGAAATTGTATCCTCAATCTAATGTAACCTCAATTTAAGTGAAACTAGAAAATTTTTGAGTAAAAATTAAAAGTATAGGTAATAATTGTTATACATTTATCTTGTATATTTTCTTACTTATATTTTATTTAAATATTCTCTCCATGTATATGCTACTATAAAACATTCACCTTCCAACATTAAATATTTTGTGTCAGTAGTTACCAACATTGTTAGGATTGTATTACGTTTCGTTTTTCTCTTTAGAAGAGGTCCTTTTTAAACAAGATATTAGCAACATACGTTTTACTTTATGAAGAAACCGAATTGTACTGTTCTGCACGTATCTAATGTCTTTTTGCTTTCGTGTGATGGTTAATCAATGTATGGTTCTCATGAACATCGCGAGGAAAGGTAATAATGTACATGAAAGGAAACTAACATTAAGCAAAATGTCTATTTGGTAATCTTCCACTTAAAACGAACCTATCACATAATATCAATGTCAAAGCATTGTTCGTTTTTTTTTTGTTTTTTTTTTTTTGAATTTCAGAATATTATAGATCAAGACACGACTGTAGTTTATCTGAGCGATCTCTCCAGGGATACAATATTGATGTCATGGCAAATTACTGTCGAGTCATTATATAATAAAACCTAATCTAAAAGTAACTGGAGAAAACCTAACATTCATTGAACGTACTTAACAAGCGTTAAGATTCTCGGCACAAGCAAGCAGACACGTTTATAAAATTACATAGCATATTATGTTGGCGGAGTAATGGAGATTTGTGGAAAAAAAAGTAAGCTGACAAAATGATTTTAAACATTCCTTTAGAAAGATTTGAGCCAACAGATATATTTCAGTATACAGGGTGTAACATAATTAATGTAACAAACTTCGGGAGGTGATTCCTGAGATCAAAACAAGCAAAATGAAAGTCCTCTGGCATATTCTTGAATTCCGCTTCGTGTAAGAGATACAGCGTTGCCAACTTGGAATCCAAAATCGACTGTTGACAACTGTAACTCAACAGAAAAATGTGGACAAACTCCGTGAGGAAATTCTTGATACAAAACAAGAAGGAATGTCCCAGGAATACAAGCAAAAAGGTTGCATCATTTCGGATGTGGAGGTGGCCCAAGGTGGGGAAAACTAAAGGTCGGAGCGGTGTAAGTCGGATACTAAGAACAGCAGAGGCGGTGGTCCAGGGCAACGGGATACTGTGTGGACTCAGGCCAGAACATTGGACGGGGTACATCAGTCATTGATGCGACGTGTGAATGCTTGTTTTGAAAGCCGTGGGGGAATTTCGAACATTTACTGTGACTAAACAAGAGGTAAGTAAGCTATTACTGTGTTGTACGTATGTTGGCTACAAAACTACTCTTACTGAGAGCGAAGTGATCATAGTTACTATACAGGTTATCATTCGTACTCCACGTATCTCGCATGACTTGGCCCATCACCTGTGTGTTCGCTGTCCTTCTTATCTTTGCAGTCTTTCGCTTTGTGAGCATTCATCGTAGTTGTCCACCTTACTTCTTACGAGCGATACTTGCAACCGAGGCACGTATCGTCTCGGTCATGCAACAGTACCATCAACAACCAGGATGATCCTGCTTATTGAGACACCTCTGTCTGCGAAACTATGTATAGTAGAGTTTTTTACTGATGTTCGTAGGTACATGTCTGTCTGGAATCTTGATGTCTGGAATCGTCTCCCGGAATCTCTTTCTGTTCAGCTACAATTGTCAACAGTCGATTTTGGACTCCAAGTTGGCAACCCTGTATCTCTTACACGAAGTGGAATTCGAGAATATGACAAAGGACTTTCTTGCTTGTTTTGATCTCAGGAATCACCTCCCGAAGTTTGTTACATTAATTAAGTTACACCCTGTATACAGATCAATTTCGGAGTTATAGTACTGCATACGATATAAAACCAGATAGACAAGTACTTATTTTTAGCACACACTGGATATGATTTGTATGCCAGGCTCAAAGATATGTTTCCACCTGCACAGTTAAATGATCAACCTTTTTCGATAATTCAAAGTAAATTAAAATAACATTTTTCACCAAAAGTAAACTGCATTGTAGAACGTTACAAGTTTCATCTTATGTGTCAGACAGTAGTTCAGTCTACGGCAGACTTCATAATAAAGTTACGAAATCAAGCGATGAAATGTAACTTTGGTAGTGTTACGGAGGATATGCTCAGGGATCGATTGGTTGTCGGTATCAAAAGAGATGATACCCGAAAAAGACTGTTGGCAAATGAACAATTAACTTTTCAAAAAGCAACAGAAATCATACAAATAGATGATCAGGTGGAAAAGGATACTACTTGTTTCAAACGTTTAGGACTTAGTAATGATATGTCCACAAATATCATTGAATTACGTCAACCAAAGAAACCGTTAAAATATGTAAATGAACCAAAAACTAGTAGTAAGAGGCAATGTACGAGATGTGGTGGTTCTCATGATTCCAAAACAGATTATGATAGCTGCTTTTCTAAACGACTTACCCGTTTTAAATGTCGGAAAATTGAGCACGTATCACATGTTATCAGAGTGTCAACTATAAGTCAAATACAAGAGGACTCTAAGGTGCCGGAAGATTTAGTCCAAATGTTTTCAATTCAGTCCAACTGGATTGTCAATGAAACTAATTCAGATAAAGAAACCCATACTAAACCCAGAGTCGTTGTTATTAAATGATATTTTCATTCTAGGACAACTTAAGGATGCACAAGGTAATAACATTGATGAAACAAATACCAACACGATAGAACTTAAATATCATCCATTAACAAGTACTCCAAACACAGCATTTGTTCATAATGTAATGTCACTGAATACCTTGATGAATATAAATGCGTCTGATAAATTAGTGCCTAATAAACAATCCATACAGATGCCTAATAATATAGAAATCCCTATACTAGGTAATGTGGAGTTATTTTGCATCGAAATAACATGGTCTACAAGTATTATTCTGAATTGCCAACAATTTTATTAGGATATCAGGACATTAATATACTATTCATAATTGGAGCTTTGAAAAAATGACACAGAAATCCGATAGCGAGGATTCCAATCAACACAGACAGCTTTATAAACTACAATATCTACTTTGTGAAAAATAATACACGAAAATCAGCAAAATAAACCAAAAGATGGCACGGAACAAAATAAGTATAATGATTTTTTAACAGAATTAAAGCAATTTCAAGTTTCTAATCAATCCATGGTTCATCAATGTGAGCAACAAATAAATTCCTTACAAGCTCAAGTTTCCGAAATTACTTCTTTCTTTTCAACAGCAAATTTTTGTAGTCAACAACGTGGAACAAATTCCTAAAGAATCGGAATGTGTAATGACTGAACAGTCAACAGAATGTGTCACGAAGGAATCGTCAAATATCACTATGTCATCGAAACGCAAGAAAAACAAGATTAAATCTAAAATTGAACTTCATCAGAAAACAATCTAATTGTAATAATAATGAAGCTAATGTCGATCGATCTTCCAAAGAATTGGAAGTTTATTAAATCAATCCATTTCTTTTGTTAGACGAACTAGGCTTATCGCATAAACTTCTCAAAGCAACTTTTGCAAATCAACAAAATAACTTTGAACGCTTCGTCAAAGAAGGTAAGCTAAAAGAAGCTCTTGACCTTGTATGTAACTTGTGAACTTAATCTGTGATAGTTAGTGGTTCTTTTGTGAACTAATAACGGCAATATTATTTAACTGGTATTCGTTTGTTATGGTTATATGTAACTAACAAATCTTTACGAAACAAAAATATTATCAGCTTGATAAGAAGTTGTGAAAAGTGAATTTGTTTAATACACAAACATTGGTGATATTAAAATGCTTAATGACATCAACAGACGTCGAATCGAACGTAATCTAAAATGAACACTACCTCTGGAAATGACATGAAACTAACTTTTATTTCAAAGATAAGTAAGCATTTTATTGATTGTTTCAAAGAGCATGGTGAGTAACAAACTCTTCAAACGTGGAACAAAACATTTTGTTTAACAAGTTATGCATTATGTTGTAACAGTTTAGGTAAGGTTAGTGTTGATGAAGTTATGTTATGTTTTAAAATGATGAATTAATCAAAAAGCTACCTAGGTGGAGCCGGTGTTAACAGACATCGGGGTTTTCTTTTTAATCGAACAGGAGGTGAATGTTATTATAAAACATTAATTATTTTGTGTCAGTAGTTACCAACATTGTTTAAGATTGTATTACGTTTCGTTTTTACACGCTTTTTAATAACTTACTCTGTAATCACGTTTCATCTCTGGTACAAATCTTGTAATGTTAATTTAACTCATTTCCCGACGTCATACAATGATAAAATTTTGCAGAGCGACGTAACCGGATAACAATACAACATTCCATTGTTACTTTCATATATTTCTATATATGTATATATTTTAAAAACATATTTTAATATTTTATTACAGACTTCTTTATCCTAAAATAAATACTAATCTGCACCGGGGTTGCAGCTGGCTGGGTTGTAGAACACTTTATAATTTGGGCCACAAAATATTAGCTGGAAAAAAAGTATGACTGAAATAACCAAAAAAGAATAATAAATAAAATAAATTAAAAAAGGATTTTAAAAAAAATTAGTCTCTTTTAAGCAAAGAAAAATGGACTAAAAAGTAAAATAATAATAAATTTATGAATCGGTAAATAAAAGCATGGGTGCTCTTAGATATGATTTTATGATAAGGTACGCTAAAGCACCCACGCTTTTATTCATAAATTTATTATTGTCTTTAGAAGAGGTCCTTTTAAACAAGATGTTAGCAACATACGTTTTACTTTATGAAGAAACCGAATTGTACTGTTCTGTACGTATCTAATGTCTTTTTGCTTTCGTGTGATGATTAATCAATGTATGGCTGTCATGCACATCGCAAGGAAAGGTAATAATGTATATGAAAGGAAACTAACATTAAGCAAAATGTCTATTTGGTAATCTTCCACTTAAAACGAACTTACCACAAAACATCAATATCACAGCATTGTTCGTAATAAATATTTGGCTTTTTTTTTTTAGAATTTGATGTTTATATTAATATGCTATGGAATTTCAGAACATTATAGATCAAGACACGACTGAAGTTTATCTGAGCGATCTCTCCAGGGATACAATATTGATGTCATGGCAAATTACTGTCGAGCTATTATATAGTAAAACCTAATCTAAAAGTAACTGGAGAAAACCTAACATTCATTGAACGTACTTAACAAGCGTTAAGATTCTCGCCACAAGTAAGCAGACACGTTTATATAAATACATAGCAGTATACATACTGATAAACTTGTGTCAAGTTCAGGCAGCTGCCTCGAAAGCCTAACGCACCTGAATTAAGTCTCGGAAGTTTTAGGCAAACTGCAGTAGCATATCAATTATTCTTAAATAAAATGAAACATTACAGAAAATTCTCGAGTAATCATAAAAATTCATGAATGAAGCCCAAATTCGGAAAATTCGCGAATAATTTCCAGTGAAAATCCACAGATTTTATATCCTGGATAGCAAAGAAACATTTCCTATTACGTTTCGAACAGTTTAAATTTTTTCGGGAATTTCCAGGGTCTCTAGTTATGGCCTTTAGGTATCTAAGGCTCAGACCAGAATAGGAGAGGGGAAAGGAAGTGGAAAGGTGTCGGCCAGGTCCCAAGACGAAGGTAACATCTCGGCATTTGCTTGGTGTAACAGAAAAAAATAACTGCAAAAGTCTCAGTCAGGATGGTCGGCCGCTGGGATTGAACCCAACGCTCTACCACTGAGCCACGGCCGCTCGGTAAAAGGATTTAGTTGTTTTACGAACTGATCTGTTTTCGTCATTTTTATAATTGCAACCAGAGTTTAAAAAAACGAGTTTACAGAAAACATTATTTTGACTTGGTTCATTTTGGCCCACGACTATCGAAATATAATAAATTAAAAAAAATAGCACAGTCGAAATATTATCAATGAAGTTTTAAAAATCATTAACTCACCAAAAGATATCCATCTGGCTTTTTTAGCGCTGGAAATTCCTCCATATAATCACGAATGGATGGCCCATCTTGATTTTGTAGTGTTTTAAGTCGAGTGTGGGAGGTGATGGCCCAATGAACCTCCACCAAGTGCCAAGGATCACAGGAACATCTCAGCCAGTTGAGACTCTCCTCTACTGCTTCAGGTGTGTTCGAATCTGCTCCACGCAAAGTTTCTGGCAAAATATAATCTTCCACAGCAGCTGGTGATGATTGTCCACATGTTGATGACTCATGTGATGATGATGATATTCGAGTAGGAGGAATTAGTCCCAATTTTCTATATTCTCTTCGCCGATTGTTAAGGCAATCAAGAAGTTTTCCTTTTGGCTTCTTTTTCAACGTGGGCAGATACCTTACGTAAGGAATAAAATAGGTGGATGCATGTTCATTTCTAAAAACATGGGAAATCTGGCCAGCCAAATTCTTAAACCTACTTGACTCTATTCTTCTCTTCGGATCATCTCGCAACTCATAGTTTATGATGAGGTGACAGAGTCGTTTTCTGCCTCTCTGATCCAGAATTCCTTTCTTCTGATACAGGGTCAACAACTGTTTCCCTTCGTCTGAACTTTGTAACAGAAGATGGAGTTCGTTTAGTGGAGCTGAATTTATATGTTCTCCTGATAGATTTTTACGTACGTCAACTTGTTCGCGATATATTTCCTTGTTTGATGAAGGCCGAATACTAGAGGCACTGGTAGACGGGCACAAAGATGACTCAATATCCTTAAAGGGAGGTAAATTACCTTGTTCATCAGGTGACTCTTCACATTCCTGAAACGGTACAATATATAGTTAGTAATGACTCTGTTTAATACTGGAAAGGATTTTCGTTAATCGTTCTAAGAGTCTAATGTGTGTAAGAGGCTCAAAAGCAAAGGGATGAAAGTGCACTAAACCAAGAGACACATGACTATGAATTCTGGGTACAATTTTAAGCTACAGTGAACCTTCATGTGTACTCGAACAAAATATGGATGCTTGGCATCATATGCATCAGAGGCATGAAAGTCTTATAGAGAATAAGCGTATCATGTCTTGGTTTTCGCCGGTGAGAGCTTGTAGGTGTTATTGTCGCGCGTAGCCTCCAAGTCACTGAAAAACGTATGACAAGTAAGAATACATTGTTTTTGATTCCAGTAAGATTCTCGAGACGCTTGTGTGGCAGGAAAGTAGGCAAGTGATAACCAATTGTGGCTGCTGATATAATTTGTTTTTCAATAATTTCTCAGAGGCAAGCCAAGCGAAGCAGGATCGAACAGCTTGAGCTATTTTTGTGTTTCTTAAATCCCTTCACTTATAAACTCCTCAGAAGCCAGTTGCACAACTCTGCATTTTTCGCATATTACAATTTGAACTATAGTGCTTCTCTTTCAGAACTTCGAATCTTATCGTTTTTATAGGCACAATATTTCGCGTTTTGTCCCGTAATGAAAAAAGTGATGGCTGTTAAGTTCTGGAAACTAGCAAAAGTAGAAATTCAAATGCATAACCAGAAGTTGCAACTAAGCATACAGTAAAAATAATACAAAAATTTATAAATAAAAATAGAAAAAAATATATTTTTCCTTCCTTGGGAGGGAACAATATTATAATGTTGTAGACATCTATTACCATATAATGCATCAGTATGTTAACTAAAACACGACTATGTAATGTAGGATTTCTTCATTAGTTCCTCATTACTAGGACTTGAACTTCTATGATATTTCTATATTTTTTTTTCTTCTGGCAAAGAAACTATTGTCCACCTTCCTTATTTTTTTTCTGTGAATCTGAATTTTATTTAAGGCCTTTATGTAACTTTGGCTCAGGCCGAATTGATGATAATGGAAAAATTGGTAGAATGAAGAAAGTGGGAGAACCCCGTGAAAACCATCGCACACGGTGTTTCATTTTTTTATTCGAAATATATTGCGATTAAGTGAAGGCAGGTGATGAGACATACTATGAATGTACTGTGAAAAAAAATATGAGGGTGAAAAATTAACCTTGGGGTAGCAGAGAGGTTAGCGCGCTCGCTTTCTGTTAGCATGGTCACGGGTTCAATTCCCGCTAGGATCAATGGAATGAAGTGGTTTGGAGTCCAATTTGCCAAAAACTGTAGGTCCCGTTCTTATAAGCTCACAGGCTACTTTAGGACGTTAATAGCAATTCAACAATTAACATGGTTTAACGTTCTGTCAATAAGGTTTAATTTGTCGTCTTCGTGAACAAAGCTCACAAAGCTTGTCTTTTTTAAATAGCGTTAATTATTCTTGAGTATCTTGATAAAATAATTCGCTATTATTTTTCAATTATTGTCGTTTAGAAGTTATTTGTTGAGTCATCATGTCCACGTCCATCATCTTCTTCAACTACGTATTAGTTTAAAATATAATCTCAATTAAGGGAATAACTATGCTTTCTTACACCATGTTCGACTGTAAATTTTTATGCTTAAGTATTGATGTTCACCTTTACTGCTTGGCCTAAATTATTTTTAGCTCGTAGTTTCAATTTTTAGTCTATATTTTACGAATATTAAGTTTAATCACTGTTGGTTAAGATCTATCATGTTATGAACGTTACCTAACATTACTCAATTCATACTAATAAAGCACTACAAAAAGAATTATAATGCTCGATTTACATAAACTTTTACCATCACCATGCGCCTTTGTGTTACTGACAAAAGGAAATCATCTACCGGTACCGGTCGTAGCTCAGTTGGTAGAGCATTGGCTACGTATTCGTAAAATTCGGGCTCGATCGCAATGGCCAGCCATCCGGACAGATTTTCCATGGTTTTTCCTGTCACATCAGGTTAATGCCGAGATAACCGACTTTCTTCCCACATCTTTCCTACCCGGCTGAGCCAAAGACTCCTACACTCCATAAATAAAGTTCAATAGAAGAATATCTTACCTGCATATTTCCTCCTTCATAAACATCATCTAAAAATGCATTAAGGGACACGGATGGTTCATCATTTCTTAAACACGATGAAAGCTCATCGACAGACTTAACTTCTTCCTTAATCATCACACACTCCACTTCCTCCTCCATTTTCTGGAATTAAGAAATGAGGCTTAACAAACGATAAACAATTACAAGCAAGTAAAAGCAAAACAAAAAGAAGAACCAATTATCAACTTATAATACAAATTGCTTTCTTAGGAATAAAATAAGCAAAACAACTTAAGTTTACATTTCTCGAAACACATTTTTGTAATGTTTTATTCAGGTATGCAACGCGTTACGTGAGAATAGGAATTCTCGTTGTGAATAGGAAATGTGTCTCACTATGAACAATGATTTGACTTAGGATGTTAAATGGTAACCAGAGATGAACTAAAATTAATTTATACATTAAGCGAATAACAATAACCTTAACTATACCTGTAATTTGATGTGAATTCACGGACGAGAATACCTTCCTGACCCCTGACATTCCATACCAATGACGTTCGCGTGACGCTCCTTAATTTCCTATAAAATGTCAGGAAATACGCGAAGTAACTTCCCCTATTTTAAATGGTTACAAACCACCTTCTTTCAAATTTGAACTTCCTAGGAGTGAATTTGTAGGAGCTGCACTGCAATTCCCTAAGGTAAAAATACATCAGAGACGTAGCAAGTTGGTGCTACCAATCACTAGCGTCATTAGAGACATAGCAAGGTGGTGCTACAAACCACTAGCGCTGGAAATCGCCGGTTTCGAATAACGTTAAAGCGCAGTTGTTACAAATTATCAAATCGCAGATTGTTTAAACATTCCTCCTACATTTCCCAATACTATACAGAAAAATGACAAAATCATAATTTTACGTGTACTTTCTTAAAATAACTTATTATTAGAACAAAATGAATTCACTTCCCTCACCATTCCTGTTTATTCATTTATGTCATTTAGAGGCAACCTGGGATGGCGTAAGCTCATACACATACACGAAACTGTCAGCTTCCTCTGCGCAGATACGGTAGCTACCGAAAAAAAAAAGCTGACATTTCAAAGATTAGCAAAAGAAAACAATACAATTTGGTCCGGAATTCCACAAGAATTAGTACTAAACGCATATGTACGAAGGAAGAAAGACAGAAACAGGAATTTCCGAGTTAGCATCCCTCTCATGTTCCCCGATACTAACGGATAAGTTATGCTTAGTGCTATTTATAAGCTTCCTTACAATTATATGTGACTTCATACACACAATGGTATTGCATGCGATCACATCAAATTTTCTATACTATCTAAAGTAGAGCTGAGATTGGTTAAATATATTCGTTATGTTGAGGAGTCCATCCTGATATAGCAATGAAATTATGAATTTGATTTCCTTCTTAATTATTTTCATTCAAAATTAAAGTTAACACACGAGAAAGAACTTCCACGAAAAATTATTTTTTTAGGTTATTTCCAGACGTAATAAGATTTCGGAAGATCAGGATGAATGAAGAGGGCTTAGCTTGCCTAGAAAAAGATGACGCTTTCGGCAGAACACTGATGATGACAATGATGATCATGTAATGGGTCGCTAAAAGGCTAGAGGCAGGTTTCTCTAAACGAAACACCAGTATTAATCAAAGCCACGGCTACGTATACAGAGTGTCCTCGAAATAATGGTGCGAACTTCGGGAGGTGATTATTTATATCAAAACAAGGAGTTCCTCTCAAGAAATGGAAAATTATGCGCAGTTTCGGAGCTACAAAAGCTAGTTTCAAACTTAAGGCGGCATCGTCACAAATGACGTAAGCAGTGTCGGGTTACCAAATCACAATCCGATACATCCATATATGCAATGTTTATGATTGAGGGAGTGCCACATAGATAGGTTTTGCAATGAAAGAACTTCGCTGATGATTCAACAGGGCAAGCACAGAACTCACCTCTAAGCTGTAGTCGCTAATCATGAACATTACTTAAATGGATGTATCGGGCACTACTTCGAGTGCGATTTGCTACGCCGACACTATTTACTTCATCAAGTGCCGAGCTTTAAAGATTTGTGACGATGTCGCCGTAACTTTGAGTTCCTACAGCTCGGAAACTACGCAGATTTCGAAATTCCTTCACAGGAACTTTCTTCTTGTTTTTGATGTAAATAATCATCTCCTGAAGTCTGCCCCATTATCTCAGGGACACCCTTTATACCTAGCAATGCGTAGTCTTACTACAAAACTTTTGCCATATGGTGTACAACAGATTCCACAGGACAAGGACAATGGGTGCTTTTATGAGTACAGCCACAAGAGAGAGAAGGTGTCTTGTGAAGCAATCACCATAGAGTGGGGTCAATTTCAGAACCAGATTACTGTGATGGCACTCCATAAAGTAGAAAATCAGCTCCCGGTATTATCAGAGCGCTTATCAAGTTGAAAATAAACCGAATATTTGTCTATCAATCACTGGGAAGCGGGACGCCGATGGCAACCCCAGGTGAGGAATTTGCAACTGGTTACCGTTGGGGCCTCGTATTTGTCAAAATCCTCCCAGTAAACAATCTGTGAAGGTTTATGAGCTTCACATCTCGAGGACATCTCAGGAGTGACAGAGATAAGAGCTTCCTGGTATAGTACGAGTAGCTTCCAAGTAGAAGCAGCTGAGGGAGATAAGATTGAAACGCCTTCTTCAACGTTACCCGAAAAAATTAGCACAAGAGGTTTCTTCTCCCTCATGCAAAGATTTTCAATATATTATGAATCCTTCACCCACCAAAATGACAGCTTCATGGATGCCTCATCCTTACGAGAAACTTGTAAGAAATTTCCAACGATCCTCATAAGGTCTCAATCATGATTTGGTGGGGAAATAATGGTGGTAGCTTATGAAGTCACCACCATTATTTTCCATTTCTGTGAGTAATAAGGCTACCAGAATATCGTGTTGAAGCAAACAGTCAAAATGTCAATATTACTCTATTCAAAGTGGAATTTCATAAGGATTCGGAACCAGCCCACGAAGCCACGGTTATTGGTTCCGAAAGAAAGCGCTGGACGACTTCGTTTTTGAGGCTGATTGGCACGTGTTTGAGGACACGAGCTCCAAGAAGACATACTCAATTAGCCAGTCTAAAGCTCGGCGAAAGCAGTGGCGGATTTCCCGATATTGTCACCTACGTAATGCAACAGATAAGTGGCCACAGAAACTTAAAGCGAACACCAAACGTGGTCATTCTGAAAAGCGATTAGTGCTTTGCACTGAAAGTGTTGTAAAGCCATTGAAAAGGAAACTGAAATACCTCCAAAACGAAGTTCGTATTTAATTTAAAAGTTTGTAACGCTAGTCATGGGAAAAACTAGGTATTTCGTATTTTTGCAAAAAGAAAATAGAAAAATCTTGTACTCACCTCGAGTGAAGCTACACGAGAAGAAAAATTAATTTTTAAATTGTTAGTTTCAAACAGACACTACGTTCAAGATGTATCATAACATCTACCAAACAATTCATTAATTTCAGATTAAAATACCTGTACAGTCAAATGTTCTCGCAATTGAAGTTTCTTTTAGTACATATTACAAGTATCCAGTGTTCGATTTGTTATAATTTCCGAAGGGGGGATCCTAGAACTAGTGGTTGCTGGTAAGTTTCAACCTACTACCTGTTTCGGTAGAAATACCAAGATTTTTATCCCTGGTTGGCGTGATATTAGGAATCAACAACCGGGGATCAAAAACTCACGCACCAGGGGAAATCCCCGGCATCCCCCCTCCCCCCCGACAAATCGAACACTGTAAGTATCCATAGTGAAGCCAAGTCACATACCTGATCATTATTAAGAAGAGTCTTCTTCGAAAAATCCACGTTGTTTTCAACTTGCGAAGTAATACTCTTGTATCTTTCTTGGTTAAACGCCTCAGCGAGACTTTTTTCCGACAAGACGCTTAAAATAGGGTTAATGTCCTTAGTTGACTCTGGAAGTGGGTTTGAATACTCTCTCACAGAATCTGTAAATTGCTGGTTGACTAGATCCTCATTCATTTTTTTCTCATACAAACAAGCTCTTGCAGGTAATGTACCAGTTCCACATTCACCACTATCCTCAACGTGCGATAACAAACGCTGTCGTTTGCTTTTGTGGAAAGATATTTCCTCTTGTGTCTCTTTCTCCCTGACAGTTCTCTGTCGTTCCTGATCTGTAAGAAGTTTCGCAAGCCCACTGATAGATAATTCATCCGCAATTTCCAAAAATGATGTGAGACTTGCATGAGAAATAGTCACTTCACCATTATACATGAATTCTAACACATCAGCCATATCTGCTTTCTTAATACCTTTCAAAACTACCACAGGATGCTTGTCTTGGAGCTTCACAAACACTTCACGAAAGTAAGAACTACTGGCTGACAAAATCAATCTATGTGCTTCAAAGCAATGCCCTTCACATAGTAACGTGACATCGGTAAGTGCATTTGCCTCGTACAATTCACGGAAAGCAGAGAAATTCTGCTTTGGAAATAAGTTCATCTTCACGAAGAATTTGTCCATTGTGAGGAACCTGGAACATTCAAGAGAGAAGCGCAAATTAATATTCTTTTCATTAAAGCAATTGATCGAGACATGCTTATTATCAGAACTATTTAATTTTTTTCAGATGCAAAGAATTTTAAAGCGATTACAGAGACACGAAACGAGTACCGTACAAGGAAAGAACACTTAATTAGAAAATCAAGCCAACGCAAGTGTAGGAGAAACCAACACAGAAACGGCAGTTACTTTTCCCTCACTCATGTCCCTCGCAGATGTGTAATATTTGCATAAATATTTTTAAGGGTCCTGTAATTATAATCAAAGTGGAAAATGAAGCAGGGAGGTGATAATATACCAAAAAAAAAGAAAAAAGAAGATCAGAACGATATTACAGTATTTTCCACTTTCGAACCATCAATACGTGTTACGAAGTCAATTGTTGAAACATCGATAACGTTCTTAAACTTACAATTTACGTTGAAAACGATGCACGACTGAATGATGAACAATATCGCTGACGGGTCTTATGTGTTAACTGGTTTACGGATATACGTTGAACACGAAATGAACTTAACTTTGTTACCGAACCTATTTACGCAGTGGTATATTTTTCTGGAAGCGAGGAATTTGGAATTTGAATTTTATTTATGGTCTTTTGAGAATGTTGGAAAGTAGTCGGTCAGAGCCTAGCTTTGTAAGTACCTTCCTGGCATTTGCCTGATGTACAGAAATTCAGCTCGGTACCTTAGGAATCATTAAATATCAGTTTCCCTCCCCATTAGGAGACGAAATTTCAAAAATCTTTGAAATGGTCTCAAACGATTCTAGTAAAGAACCCTTGTTTTATATTTCGTGGTTAAAAGTCCGCCGATTCAAGTTACCTAAGGAACCTCAGAAGCGTTTCGATCCCCCTCCCCTGCGAGACTGACATTTGACAAAACCTCATAATATTCACTGTCCAAAGCCTAGGAGAAAATTTCAAGTTTCTTGGCCTGAGGTTTCGAAGAGATGCGCGTGAGTGGAATTTGTCTCTTATAGATATCAACATATAAAGCAGTTCCCGTATCTGGTTGTTACGGTCGCGGACTTAGGAAAGGCAAGCTATTTCAAGTCCTGCAAACGATCATACTGACAGCTTTCTTTTAGTTTTACCAGGAGAATGCAGGTATTTTACAGCCAGCCAGCCATTAACTTACACTTTCCTGCCCTCGCCGAGAGACGTTATTATTCAGACTTCTGAATAGGCTTAGCCATACCCTCCTACCTGGTCAAGAGTGCTGTTTCGAAGTTCGTGGGCACATTCTGGAATAAGCTCACCTAATCTCAAGAATCCACCAAATTCGAACTTATAGCTCTGGACAATAAAGATATAAAGTAAATTAAATAAATACTGTGTGTAGAATCGTTCGAACTACCCATTTTCTGAAACAAAATTATACAATGTAAACCGGAAGTGGCTGATCTTCGGACCGATGATGACCGGAAGTTCTTCGACCACGACGAGTAAACTGATATAGAAATAAATATAATTTACGTGCAGTCGTTGAAAATGCCAATCCCAGAAACTAAATTAGATACAGTAAACCAGAAGTGGTCAAGACTGATATCGATCGATTTCTTTCCTCAAGCTGAATATATATATGTCGTCAATTGTTTTTGATGTGATCGTCCGCCATGTTGTTTTTCTATCACTTTAAGTTGTGAAGGTGTGTTAAGCGAACTTCTTTATTGTCTACTCTAATGATGACGCATGTATGCGAAAATTATAAGTGGCTTTACAGTGTTACGTGTGTAATTGTGTACGTGATTTTTGTCAAGGGATTATGTAAGTACTAATCCCTTCCTTTCTATTAAAATTTCACCTATTATATATATATATATATATAT
>JAGDQP010008153.1:0-64189 GCA_022664845.1 Lepisma saccharinum
TGACTAAAAAGAAAAGCATGGGATGCGCTCTCATATACAGTCACTTATAAATTCTTCAATTGCTGCGCCCCATGCCTTTCTTTTTAGTAATGCATCAGTTATTTTTTCACTTTTTATCAGGAATTGTTCTTAAAAAGTATGTCTTTAAAATTAATTCTTTTTTATTATTTTTTCGAGTTGTTTCGGTGTTCAGATATTTTTTTGTTCAAGCAAATGTTCTATGGCCCAAATCCTAAAGTGTTCTGCAACCAGTCAAACTCGTTATCGTTGGAGGCTAGTATTTATTGTAGGATAAAGAAGTAAATATAAAAAAAATATTAAAATATGGTTTTAAAATATAGAAATATATAAAAGTAACATTGAAATATTGTATTGTCACCCGACTTACGTCACTGTGCAAAATTTCATCATTTTATGACGTCGGGAAATGAGTTAAATTAACGTTACAAGATTTGAGGACACCAGGAACCATTGTAAACTAAAGAGAATAATGTAAAAATTTTGGGTTAGTGCGAATGAAATGTCCGCCCTAGGTGCGTCATGTCCAAAGGACAAGAAAATGAAAATCACATTACCTGGTTAATGAAAGTATTCACCGTCTGCAGCCATACACTGTTGCCGTCGCTCAGCCAACGATTGGATTCAATGGCGAAAGAAGCCTGAAGTCTGCGATGCAAAGAAACCCTCATCCTCCCACAGCTTGATCTTCAGGGAAGATCTTTTCTGCCGGAAGAGGTTGTAGTCAGTGAGAAAGAGAGATCGTGAAAACGCGGCGGGTGAGGAAGGATTTCGTACTGCAACTCATGGAGAGCCTGCACCGTTAATTTCGCAACGTGTTGGTGGGTAATGTCATGCAACATGATGACGCCATGTCTGTTGACCATTGCTGGATTATTGCGGTTCATTTCATGACGGTCAGCACTGTAACGATCTGTAGTGATGGTTTCACCTCGCCTGAGAAAGATATGATGGATCACTCCCACCATAGACAACCATACCAACAACACCTTCCATGGGTGGAAAAGTGGTTTAGGACAGCATCCTAGATGTTCATCACAATCAAACCATTGCCCTGACTGTTATCGATTCTGATAGCAGATCAATGTTTCGTCTGAACCGACAATTCAATACAAGAAACCTTCCCGCTTATTCCTTTAACTCAGAAAACTGCACCCCTCCAGACGGCGATTCTTCTTGGTCTGTCTCAACTCATGTGGTAACCATGAGTCCAACATTTTCACCTTACCCATTACACGTAGCCGCCGACTGACAGTGGTATCGTGTACCGTATGTCTAAGTCATCTGCAATGGCACGAACACTTTTTCCGACGGTTCCCTCACACGATATTCCTATGCAGCTTATCCGAATATGTTGTTTGTCGGTGGCCACGGGGCCCATTTTGCAATGCTGTATCACCAGAACGAAATTTGATAAACCAACGGCGAATGGTGCGTTCATTCGACATCCCTGTCCCAAATATAATATTAATGTTCTTTGCGGCTTGCTGTGCAGAATTCCCCAGTTTGAATTCATAAAAAATAATTCGCAGTTATGTGTTCTCCATGATTCACTTTCACACGACCCTTTCATGCGACAACTGCCTCCTGACTACCTGCGTACTACAGCCTGTTTGCTGGATGTATACATAGTTTGTGACGTTATACGCGTGACCTCAGTTGATCCCTGTGTTGTGAAGGTGAGATGCGTTTCCCACCTGGCGTCAAAGAGAACATTTCTATCCCATCAATCCAATGCAAGCAATTTACTTGAAATGCGTCTCATCCTTTTGCTGTATCGAAAAAAAAAAAAAATTCCACAACCATCAGTTCTCTGTCAGCTTTTATTTACCTGCTACTAACAAACTTTGCATAATATAATTTTGCCACCGCTTGTAAATGCCCTCGATGCCCGACTAGATCAAGGAATATTCAGTTGTTTTCACCTTTATCATCTACACAAATTCACACATATGCGTCGAGCTTCAGTCAAGTTCAATATTTAAAGTCAAAAAGTTCAGACCATTGATCTCTATCTAAAAGCAACACTGAACTGATCGATGTCATTAAACACTTAATAAATATGTGAAGCATGAGTCGTAGTTCTTGCAAAAAGCGTAAATATTATTTACAGCATGTACAGCATGCACAGAATGTATTATATACACAGTCTAGTACGTACATAATTTAAGAATTAAATCTAAATTTTAAAAACGGGCCGTAGAGCAATAACAGGAAAGAAGTTAGACGGACAGACAGAAGTCGAAGTCGGCGACGGCACATAAAACCTTTACAAAACGAAATATCCACTACGGTAACATTATTTGTCCAACATTCCTTCCTTCCTTTAGACGCGAGATTGGGCTAACCCATTGAATCTACATGTAGAAACTTTTGGAACCAGCAATTTCTCATGTCATATTTTTTTGTTACTTCTTGTTGTCTACTTCTTTTTCATTTTCTTCTGCTCTTTTTCATACCTTTTTCTTATCCGAGTCTTCTATATAAGTCCCCTGGCGGGGCACAGGTTGAGGAAGTTGGGAAACTCTCTTTCCATCCCTGAAGCAACCCTTCGCCTCCCAAATTTTCGTTTTTTTTTCTCCTCTCCCCTTCCTTCGCTGTTCCTTCGCTCCAAAACTCTCAAGTCCTTTCTGCCTAACTTATTCTTCCTCTCTTTCTCTCGGCAAAGCCTTTCCCTTTCTGGAAATGACTCATCTATCGCTGTCTTCAACAGTTCCTCTTTTACAACCCTCTCGTCCTCGTAGAGATGCAGTTTCGCGGAGCCAGCAAGAAAATTCGGTTTTTACCTCACAAGTTTCCTTGCTGTAGCTAAAACCTGTCTTGCAGCCAGAAGAGTTACAGTGTACTCTATGTCGAACATAATCCACCACCTCTACCACTGGCGGGCCTTAGTTTCTTTTTAGGAAGATTGAATTTGTCTTTGCACATGCAATCGCTATACTTCTTGAAACTTGATTGTGCACTGGCGAATGAGAAAAATGAAGATCAGCGGTTCTCAAATAATATCCCGCGAATCCAACGAGATTGGTGTAAAGTCTACTGACGTGGTATTAGCACATGGTCTAGAATTCCCTTCACGAGGTTCTCTGTTTTCAAGCATGAAAAGTGCAGACCGTTCTGTGGTGGTAGTCGAGAGTTTTTAAGTAAGAATGACCACATGGATTCGGATGGGGATAATATTGGAACCAGGTACAGTGATCCGTACCTTGGAACCACGTATCTATATCTTGGAACCAGGTATATGGTTCCCTCACAACCGATTCTTTCACGATTCAGCTTCTGGTTCTTTCAGGATCCAGTTTTGCACAAGGATTCTTATCTTTGCAGGCTGCTACTTCCAAGGCTTCCAAATGGAAGATACACTTGGGATCAAATCCTGCTGCTGGCCACCCTGACTGAAGCTTTCCACTGTTTCCCTGTTACCCTATCCGCTCTTATATCCTCCTCTCTTTCCCTGAAGAGTTGTTACAGAGGAATATCATCTCTCATATGTTTGACGAGCTTTAATAGACGCCATTCCTGTCTACAAACGTGGTTTAAAAGTCGTCGCATAGATTTTAGCAAGACTAGCACAGAACCATCTTGATTGGTTCAGAGGATCGCCAACCCATTTCAAATTGCTTCTATTCCGTAAGCAATCTGTACGCAAAATTGGCATAAACATTATTTGATTCAATACAAAATTACTGTAAGTATACGCACCCCGAAGCATTCCAGTTGCCAGTGTTGCAAACTTATTTTCTATAGAAATCAAATTTTTAAATTGCTTCCATACGTTAGACGTAGCAGCACCAAACTTGGCATCAACAATATTCAACACAATAGAAAAATACTACGGGTATTTTTGTCCCTAAACATCCCAGCTGTCAGTGTTGCCAGAATAATTTACAAAAAGGAATGTTTGGGAGTCTGATATGCTATCAAGGGACTGTCGGAGCCTTCGCAATTGTTAACAAAATCGCCGCGCTAACATATTTTTCTCGAAAACAATAAATATCTTGAATCTAATTTTTAACTTTAGAAAACAACACGTCTCGTGTTTACAAGACAATTGGTCTGTCACTAAATAGCCATCACCACCGATAACTTCTGCATAAATAATGTTTCTCAGACCTTTTTTTAAACATTAACTAATATATACTGGCGTGAATGCAGTTAAAGTTCTCCACTAACACGGATAGTATTAGAATTTGTGGCGAATATATTTCGACAACGTATGACAAGGTTTAAAATAACAGCAGCAACTATGCTCAATCTGTAAGTTGTAGGTGCCAAGTCCTTCTGCAAAGGGGACTTAAAGTAAAACTAGTTAGGTCGGTGGAGTCCAGATGAAGGACTTTACACAATTGCTGCCTGCCAGGCGTCAGTAGCGAGTATCCTACTTCGATAATCAATATTCCGTTTGAAAAATTGCAGCAAGACCTTTCCTACAATACCTCTAATCACCTTTCTAGCCCTAATAGTTCCTAAGTTATAAACTTTTCTCCATCTCCGGAAGCGCCACTGCAATGCACATGATCTATACATGTTTCACTTATCGCAATGTGACGTTTCCAACGGGCACTTCAACGACCTTCATAACCCAAATAGTTCCTGAGTTGAAAATTGTCCCCTATCTCTGGTACCGCCACTGCGATCTGAATGAATGATACGAGTGTGAAGTTGTCTTGCTGAGATCTTTCCAGCGACACCTCAACCACCGTCCTAATCCTAGTAGTTCATGGTCAACGGACAGAGCCGTTCTATAAGTCTTGGCACTATTTCTTGCTGAAGCCTAAAATAAAGACTGCCCAGAACTCTTATACAAAACGGAACTGGACAGTCACGCAGGTTCGGGTTCTGTTACTCGTTATCCAGACTCATCAAGTTTTGTAGGATTTCAGTAGACAATTGCCGGTCTGGTACAGGAAAAGAACAAATTGTCAACTTGTACGCAGCTAACATTCATGAGTTTATGGGACCTAAAGGCGAAATTATATTTCCTTGCAGATATTTTTATAACTTTTTTTGCAAGGTCTTTCAAATGCGCCATACTTCGTCCGAATAAATTGAAAACTGGAAATAAAAGAAACGATGTAAGTGCCACAAAACCGAAAATCGCATTTTCGGTGTTAAAATGTTTTGATTGTCACGCTTAACAATATAGGTTCCTAGACTACTACTGCAAATAGTTCAAAATCACGACGGAAAATGTTGTGGTTATGTTTGTTGAAGACGGAGTGACCTTCCGTTTTCCTTCTCCTTCCCCCATCGTTTTTTGGCACTTACATCGTTATTCCATTATCAGTATTTAATTCTCGATATCTTTCTTTAGACACGAGTGAAAGGATTCATGATCAGAAATTTGTAGTTATATTGGTAGGTCACCAAATCCAACCCCGATACGCGGTCACCAAATTCAGGTTAAATTCACAATTATTGTTGACAAAAAAAAAATCTTCTCTTCATTTTTCAACATATTATCGTACATCGTAATTCCATAAAGGCAGCATTACCATTACTATTAAAGCACTAAATTATTTTAGCACACAAAAATCACTGAAGAAGACATGTAAAAAAGTAGTGTTACCAACGTCATCATTTTGTAACTAGATCGATATTCATTTACCAATAACAACATTCAATATTTTAAGCAAGCGATGAAGGACTTCTTTCACATTGTATGTTCAATATAGACAAAGACTTAGTATACCGAATTAAGCTACAATGATTTCAAAAGCCAATGAAGTTTTTTATCGATTCTATTTAGGACATTAGACAGTTTTAGTCAGTAGCTTCCTCTGTCTATGCTGGCAACACTGACCTAAACATACACAGTGTTATAACCATGATCGACACGCTATAACTTTCACACGATGTCACAATTCCGGGAACTTTCCTGCCAGAACACCATTCGTATCAAGACAGTAACAGAACTTTTTTGAATTTATACATTTTTTGTAATATATATATATATAAAAAACTCAACAGAAATATTCACCAATTCGTTTATAAATTAAAAATCGAACGAAAAAAAATAACGCGTTGTATCTTTTCAGTTTTGAAGTAAATTGCAGAGATGTCGTGTTCATATTTGACATTACCTCTTTGGAAAAGGATAGGATAACAGGAAATCAACCATAAGGCCGGAATAGTTCTAATATATCTTTGCCGTGTATGGTGGACTGAATCAGAAAGGATTCAGGTTTATTACTGTAATACATCAGAACCATTTTGATTAACATCAAAACGGACTCTTTGAATCAGTAATATCATTCACACATAATTTCTTTATAGCAAAAGAAGGGGGAAAATGTAACCCTTTTAAGTGGAATATGCAAATTACACAGAAATTATCAGACTGTTAGGAACACTAACTCTTACGTTATATTACTCTATCTAAATACGAAATTCTATGTTCCTTTGAAACATCTCGTGTGTGAAGATGAATCTCTACATCGAATTTAACCATGCGCATCATTCAATGGGATACGTTAACATTTCATCTTGCATGAATCTATTTTCATGCACCAGAAGGTTTGTTTTTTTTTTTTTTTTTTTTTTTTTTTTTTTTTTTTTTTTTCAAGAAATACGTATTCTTGAATTAATCAAAAGTTTCCTTTAATGTTTCGGTGGTACTTTTGGTTGAATACCTGTTCAAAGAATTCAATCGAAATAAAACGGTTCTCATACCCAACAATAGAAAAGATTAGTATGTTTACCTGCTTAAACAGATAGGATATCTTTGGGATTATTATTAAGGTGACACCGTCAATGCTTGTACAGTTCTTATACCTCTAATACTAATACTTTGTACAATTTTTGAAATAAAATTTCTTCGAGGTTTCTGGACCGATCACCACCAATTTTCGGACAGATATTTTGAATGTGTTCGAAAAGTTTTACAGTTTCCATGGTAACGGTTCTTTAAGAGAAACGCTTTTTCCAACGCATACATCTTATATAGTAAAATGATGTGTTTATATGTTTAAATATTCCCTATTGATTGCTTTCAACTTAGCATTGAAAACATGTACTTTCCCTGACAAATGGAACTGTGCTTTTAATTTGTCTAATACCTAAAACTAATGACAGTCGAGAAATTAACAACTATAGGCCTATAGCAATGTTACCAGCCTTTGCCAAAGCCTTTGAACAGATTTTATATCAGCGGATTATTAATCACGTGAAACCAGTCATTTTAAGTAAACAACATGACTTTGTTTCACATAAATCCAAGGTAACAAACCTTGCAATTGTTATAGATTTTAGAGCAAACTTTCTGGATGAAGGAAAGCAAGTTGATCTGATTTATATCGACTTTGAAAAGGCGTTTGATAGAGTAAATAAACTGAATAACTATCACTTCTCGTCTTTCTTGGTTAGGATCATGTCCTCCTATTTAACTAATCGTAGACAATCTGTTGTATTTAAAGAATACAAATCTAATGAATATACAGCTCTGTCAGGAGTCCCCCAAGGCTCGAATCTTGGACCACTGTTATTTCTCTTGTTTACTAATGACCTCCCGGAATTCATACCCGATAACGAAAAAATGTTGTTTGCTGATGATCTCAAAATATATTCTAAAGTCGATTCTGTTGAAGATGCCATAAAACTACAGCATAGTTTAGATAACATTCCTAAATGGTGCTCTATCAATCAACTTCCAGTCAATGCAAAGAAATGTAAAGTATTATCTTATAGTAGAAATAAATCGATTTATCAATTAGATTATGAAATTAATGAGAATGCACTAAGTAGATCTCTTCCATTGCAAAAAGGCCAAAGCTAATACAATGATGAAGTCACCAATCAGGAAAATATGTACTGCCTACAATGAAATGTGTAGGAATTGCATTGAATTTGATATTATGTGATATATCTTACAAAACATATAAAGATGTAATAAAAAATGTCTGTAAACCAATATTGTAAATATCGACAAATTAATTAGTCTATAAAGCATGTTGTGTTGACAATAAATAAATAAATAAATAAGAATAGCTGGACCTATTCCCTTCCAAAATAGATATTCTGATGGAATGGACAACCCTCCATGTTGTAACCATACGAGAACTTTTAGATTAGTACTTTTACTATCATAACAAGACTCATTTATCAAAACTTACATTCACGCCTCACGTGACAACGGTTAGATCAATTTTCGGACCAGATTTTGGTTCACATCTGTAGAACCAGCGCAGATACTACTTTCCGAACGTTTCTTTGACGTGTCATGCCATCTGTTGGCAACAATCACAACTCACACCTCGAGATTACAGTGTCGAAATTAGGAATAGTGTCGGAATTAGGTCTAATATCTTATTTATCAGAAGAGCTGAGAGAAAAGCGGTGATACTTCTCTCCGATGTTTGTTCTGTTGTGTGACGCATCTGCTGACCATAATTACAATACCCAACTGAAGATAAGAGTGTCGGATTTAACAATACTGTCGAAATTAAGGTCACCAGAAGACTATAACAGAAGAATAACTTTAGAATTGGTACAGAAAGGAAGCTGAAGCTAATTTGAAAATATTTTTTACATTAAAATTCCTTGAGGCATACCATAAAAAGATTTGCGGAAGAAATTCATAGAATTTATTAGAGCTTAAAAATTACAAGACGAAAGTTTGAGATTTGAACAACTAGACAAGACTCATCTTATCTGAAAGGACCTTATTTTATAAAAAACAAGTATCAATGGTGATAAATGTACAACGGTTATCTCCCTCCGAAAAAAAAAAGTTTAAAATAATGATATAATCGTGTGAGCATGATTTTAGTTCGTGTAGCCATATTCATGACAGCGTTTCTTTCTAACCATTTTTTCTCTTTATCTCTTATCTGATAAATTTGCTATTGACATGCAGATCTCGATCCTAGCATCGGCTAAACTGATTTATTTTGTGCGGTCCTCATGTCTTTATATCTCGTGTTCAAATTTCTTTTTTTTACTTCTTTTTATTGTCACGTAAACTTTTTATCCGAAGTGGATTATCTCGTGTTTAAGTTGACTGTTCGAGTTTTGTAAGTTCAGTATGTCATTTGTGTTTTAAATCTTGTGAACACGATACATAAAGTTACAAATATCTGTACAAGTTTCCTTGACATACATACTGAGATTATGCGGTTAATCTTTTTCTACGAAAAAGGATTCAATATTAAATCTAATGATCATGTAAATATCTTCTTACATAACGTGTTGAAAAAAATAATGTAATCATAAACTAATCGTTTAATAACACGAACGCTATTTATTAATTGTTTACATAGTTTTATGTTCTTTTTTTCTTTCCTTCTAACAAGATCAGATCATTTGAATCAGCCAGACATCATCAGGTTGATTCTATGGGTTTACACAGAGACCTTTTCAATCTAAACTGTTTGTTCCTTATAAAATCGCTCTGTCCATTTGCCCACAACTTTCAACTCAGGAACTACTAGGACTAGGAAGATGGTTAGAGTGTTGTTGGGAAGGTCTCGACGAGAGAGTTCATACCCGTATATATGTTCCTGTGTAAAAGCAATTTGTAAATAACTTTAACAAGCCAATTTTCGAAATTTAACTTGGGTAGAATAGCATATGTCAGTTCAAGGATAATGTAAGTAAGATGGGGCATTTTGTGTTTCCAAGGAAGGATATTGACTGGTGCCTGCGTTTCAACATGTTATAGGACAGTCATAATCGTTTTACAGGATATTCATTCTATATAGTCAGAAAGGGATGATACAGTACGATGGAAAGTGATTCAGCTTTAGGTTATATATTCTTCAAGTTCAGACCTCCCTGGTTAAGGGGAAGGGATACATTGTTTCCGTTTGGTGTAAGTATTTGGTGTTTATAAATAAAATATCCAATGTATTTATTGATCTCCGCTATAGCTGATTTAGATAGAGGAAATAATTAACAGATGTATGAGTCTAATACGGGGAAGCAAATGTTGAAAACAATGTTGATATTTGAGTAGATCTTGAACCACAATTTGAATCAGATATTGTTCGTTGAGTTTTACAGTTTCAGGAATATTGGTTGTCCAATCTATTCCTAATATTCGAATTTGAGAGACTAATGTACTAATATTTTAAAGTTCAGCAGCTATTTTGCTGTCTATCGGCATTAAATGGGTTTAAGCTGTATTTAATTTTATTCCTGTGTTACTGAAGTATTGGACTATGTCAAATATTTTGGAAACTTCTTGTTTATTTTGAGCTATGCATGTTAGATCATCTACATATCCAAATATTTTAAGGCTAGAGTATAGTAATTTTATACCCTGAATGTTATCTTTAATGGTATTTATTAAAGGACTAATAAAAATTGCAAATAATATTGTGAAAGGGAGGCATTGGAAAACATCTTTTTGGTCTCTATATTGAGTAAGTTTACAAATGAACGCTTGAATTTGATGTACCTTAATACCGTAATTGCCATGGGATCAAACTTTGTTTAGAGTAGTCATTTAAGAGCCGATAATAATATTGTAATTATTTTTTAATCGGCTTTTTTCTTTGGCGTTCATTTTGGACTGAAAGATAATTGATTTTTTGTTTCTTGCCACCGCACTAATTGACTTCTTTCACCAAGCGATTGTTTTTTGTTTGAGCCTGTTTACAAAGATCAGTTATTCGTTGACAGTATGTTTCATTTTGAAGTAAGGAATCATTAAATTTATGAAGGCAAATGGGAGGGATAATTGCCTTCATTTGAAACTACTAACGCCGAGTGGTCTGAAAAAAGCCTATGTTTGTACTGTTTCAGCTTTAATATTGTTTCGTAATTTTGTTTGAAACATGGATAACATCTAAACGCGAGTTTCCCTTATTGTAAAAGTAGGTGGGTTCATTTGAATTAGCATATAAATGTTTATAAACATCTGTCAGTTCAAATTGTACAATAATATCATGAAGAGCTTGAGAATATTTACCATCGGCATTTATATCTGCTTTTTCACTCAGGGAGTTACTGATACTACAAATAATATATTTTTTCTTGTGGAATTGTTGAAGAAAAACAGCAAGATCCTTGTAAATGAAGTGAGTTCGTTCATGCCGATGTTGATGACCACCTGGTAGGTAAAGGCTCATAAAAAAAGCATAATTACTTTTGACATTAGATAATCGAGATGAACCATGGTGATTTTCTTCCTGAACAATATTGTCTACCCGCTACTGATTTATTTGTTTCGGTGGTATTATTCCGAAAAATGTTGTAGTTCGGAATGTCAATGGGTGAGAGCGCTATTTCGTAAACACCACAAATGTTGATTGAATGAAAATTTAAGAATTGTGACAACAGGTGGATTTTTGGGATGAAAAGCCCCAGCCAAGTTGAAGGTGGCAATTTTCAATGTCATGAAAAATAAAGAATATAATCCGTTTCAATCACCTTCGTCAACAGAAGCACTGTTTATTTCCTGTAGGCGATTTGTTTCCAGTTCGTCATTCTTGTTTGGTGTATATACTTGCACAACGTCAACACCGTCGAAAGGTGGAAGTTCTTGACCTTGTGTAGATCTACCTTGGGTAAAAACAGAATGTTTCCATACACAATGGCACATGGCGAGTAGATGAGGCGTTGAAAGAGTATATGGCTTTTGCACTTTAGTAGGGTCGACTGGAGGAGGATGGGGATATTCACTGATTAAGTGGTCTGGGCTAGCACAGTGGTGGCAGTTTCGCTGTGTCGTTTGTCCCACCACTTGACAACTGTGGCCAAATATGGAAATGTATTTTGGTAGTACTTACGTTACTTTATTGAAAACTCTTAAGGGTTTACCACGTAAGTACGCAAGGTATGAGTATGATCATACTTAAGTTGAACCATTCTGGAGATTGGTACTGTATTTAGTAAAACACTGAGCTACTTGTGCATCGTTATTTCTAGGGGCACTGTTGAAACAGTAATTTTGCCTTTAGAACTTTCTTTCTCCTGGCCACAAAATTCTTCGTAAATACCTTCGTCTTTGTATATAAACTTTCCTTGACATGTGTTGAGCACTCTGTTCACAGTATCTTGATTATGTAACTTTAAATAAATGGCCTTTTTGTACGTACAACGTTCAATGGCTTCATCTTCTGAAGGATTAATTTTAAATTGTTCCACTAATGCTGGTCAAGTGTTTAGCTGTCGCCATCTTGGTTTCTTTCATAGAAATGGAACATTCTCAATGACCGGGAATTCTTGTTTCCAATTGACAAATAGAAAGTGATTAATCCATGGGGAGTCATGCAAGTAACTTAGTTTGTTTTGGGGGTTCAGCAACATATATTTGATCCCATACACTGTTTAAATCTATAGTGTAGTCGTTTAATTCAAATGTTGTTCAATACATATCGTTTGTATCAAGTGTTTTCTTTTGTCTGAGAGTTTAGACAAGTCTGTAAGACGCTCGTCTTCTAACTAAGCAACCCATCTTCAAATCTCACTCCAGCCTTAACGTTTTCTCCCAGTACCGAAATCAACACTGATTGTTGTGTTGATTTAACACACAAAAAGTGGTAGTCGCGCTGGTACACCACTTTCATGCAGTATAGAAACGTAGTTGAGGTGCCGTTGGAAACATTTTACCATAATTTTTCCAACGAAGAATTGATCATCCCAATAGAATAATAACTGGTGAAGTTTAGCGGTAGCATATAAGCACAGTTCCCGACTGGGCTCTGTCTAACTTGTTTATTTTGTAGATTCAAATTATTTTCCACCATTTTCATTGATTTGTTTTGCACTGGATATAGTTTTCTACAGTCGTTCTTTACACTGTTCGCGTTCATCTCAATTCTGTCTCTCTCTCACTTACCAGTCTTTGTGTTACTTCTTGTTACTTTTAAAACTTTGCTCATTTTTAGTCCATCTTATTGGTTTCCTTTATCACATGTGTAGCAATCCTTAATTGCTGAACATTTGAACTATGAATTCTGGTTCAGGTAAATACCGGATATTTCTCGTATATTTGATACGACGATTTTACTAGATTTTTCCTAAAAGATTTATCAGTTATTTTGATCTACATGATTTCCCCATGAGTGAATCCATTGTCTTTCTTGACGATTATGAATTCGGATTTTTCCTATGCTTGTGCTACCCTACATTGGCTTGGATACTTGTTGTACATACATGTTCAATGCTGTACTAAAATGTAATAAACAATCAGAATAGCAGCGAGGGAACTTCTTGTTACAACACATCGTCAACAAATATATCGTCACCTTGCAACCAGAAGGTACTATGTCCACTTTTTGGCAAAATGGAGTTAACACTGCAGTCAAAGACCTTTTACTGAAGGGCATCTACCCCCCAAAAAATGTATGACAAAACGACTTTTAAGTGATTAGAAATGAAATTAATTTATACCGACTTTAAATCTAAGTTGAAACTTTAAAACTATTTTCTCTCCAAAGTAGCAAAAGTGGACATAGTACCTTCTGGTTCCAAGATAATGATATCCCGATAGTAATTTTTACTTTTTCCAAATTCTTCCTTACTCTCTGTTGTTATTTAGTCTTTGTTATTTAAAAACAGATGCTGTCGTACTTTGATAATACTGTCTTAGTTTTCTGCATCTTTTGAAGAGATTCTAACACTCTAGTGTAAGATAGTTTTGTTGTTTTTGAATTTTGTATGGAGTTAACCATTGTTTTCTTTATACTGGTGATGGAATTTTCAGTCCGTTTACAAAGATTCATACCCTCAGAGTAACTTCCCATAGTCTACAAGAACCACTCCCAGTTCGCATTTGCTAAGAGTCATTAACATGTTATCACTGGGTATTGTCTCCACACATTCTAATTATTGTTGTCTTTTATTGTGGGGGGGGGGAGCTCTTGACAGGATTATGTCCGGGTTGGTTTTCATTCCATCTTTATTTAGGAATTTAAGGGAATTGTTTGCTTCGTTGATTATTTCTAGCTGAAGTTATGTTATCATATTTTCCATTAAATTATTGACCCATTCCGGCCTAGGCCAAGATTGCCTAAGGGCCTTAAAATTTAATTTCAAATTCTATTGACCCATCTCCAAACATTACTCTCCCCATATCCTCTTTCTGAGACCACCAATGATGTTTGCAACTGTGCATCCCTCTTTGGCAAAAAATTCTATTCTCGCACTTTGTTTATGTCTATTATCCATTTTTCTTTTAATCTAAAATGAAAAAAAAAAAATGTCGTTCAGGTACGCATATAACATGAAATATATCTGACACAAAATATTTATATTTTTGTGACATATTTCTTGTTATTTACTAAAGATGAACTCGACCTTTTTTCATATTTCACTGTCACTTGCATTTCTTGGCTTCTGAATTCCTTCCAGATAGCATCCTAGCTTGCAACAAGATTGTCAGTTAATTGATTTGAGCATGTCAAACTTGATATTATATTGAACTTGCACGAAACAAACTTGTTGGAACAACATAAATAGCTTGATTGTTGTAACTAACCTAATTTAAACTTGTTGAAACAAGCAGTTATACAAGGAAGCTTTTCAAACTTATTTATTTGAATGTTATTTTGGTGCACTTATGCTGTCGTCTCAGTGCGATGAAGTCCCATCCCCTGCCAGGACTGCTTCGCCGTAGGCTAATCTTAGACAATTACCATCCTTTTACTACATGTCTATTGCAATCTGATGAACTAAGTTTAAATAACGCTTGCAAAGCGAGCTAGGGTTTGTGATTCCATGGTCTGGTGACTCCAGCATCGGATTGTTGTGCCAGTGGGCCTCTGTTTGATTCAAACGCAGGACAAGGTTTATATTTTTTGAAAAATATATTGTTTTTCTTGCTTGTCGTCTCAAGACTATTTCAACCTTGATTCTTGTAAACTAGACTGCTTGATCCAATCTTGTTTAAACATTCTTGGCTTGACTTACTAAGCTTTTATGAAGTTGTCCAGCTTATCAAAGTAAGCTTGATTTAGTTTTAAGTTAGGTCAAAATTGTTATGTGGACTCAGTATATTTGGTAACGGGTTCTAATATATTGCTAGGCTAAAACAGCACAAAGTTTCCGAAACTTCGGCGACGTTTGGGTAAATATCTATGATATAAAATCTCTATGAAAATTTCACAATATACTTAGACAAAGATCCATATCACTTTCTTTTTATAATCAAGTGGCCTTTTCGATTTATAATAAAATAAATTTCAAAAATGTGCTTCCTTTTGGCCAGATAAGAATTGAAACATGTTGATAAAGTCAAGCGGAAGAAACGGTGCTTCACAAATTTAGCTTGACTTTCTCTAGGCACAAGTTGTAGTATTGGTTGGTCCATGGACTTTAAGAAATACACGCTTATAAATTTAGTAATAGACAATTATTAATAATATTTAATAATAGATGGCAGACAAAAGCGAAGATTAATTACATAGTTTGACATAATAAGGAAGCTTTTATATCGAAGATTATAAACAAGGTAATTTACATTATAATATGGACAACTGAAGCAACTGCACATTTGAATGAAAAATTAAGTAAATATGACATATTTGAAGCATGCTCTTATTTTCGTGTGTTAATTGTGATATCATAGGAACATATGAAATGAATGTTCTGTACAAGCAATTGAACAATAAATGTGTACAAGTCTCCTATACGTAGGGTTGCCACCTTTTGATGATTAAATTACGGGACGCTCGGCAAAAACAAATCTGAAATACCCTAAAATGAAAGTAATTAGTAAGGTACTAATCAAACTCATAGTCTGCTCATCTTGCTTGCGAATGTTTGCACTCCAAAGGCACTGGCGGACGGAAAATGAATATTTCAATTTCCTAAGTACAGGTGGCGTTAGTAATTGCACTGTAAAAAAAAATTACTTCTAATTCAATACTTTTCGGTGTTTCTAGGTTAACCCCATTTTTTTGTTTGAATAAACACAACAAACAGTGTTACTATCGGTGATTTAGCACAATGGGTGTATAATCAATTCTGATTCAACACAATGAAGAACGTCTATCACAGTGTTGAATCACCCCATTCATACAACAAACAGTGTTGATTTAACACAAAAGAAAAATATGGTCGCTCTGCTACACCAACAAGTATTGAATTAACAGAGCCATTTTTTTTGCAGTGTGTTATCAACTAGAGCAAACGACGCACGAGTACTATAGTCTCATCTTTGAGCCTGGAGATGTAAACAAAGTCTGCTCGCCAGTTTACATATTAAAAAGTTGGAAAATAGTCCATCGCTGTTTATTTGTTAAAATTATTGATATGTTGAAGATCTGTATGAGGATTTACTACTAATTATACGCGACGACCACTGATAATGGGGACGCGTAAATTTCACCTAAAATACGGGACATCCCGTATTATACAGGACAGGTGGAAACCCTACTCCTACCAGGCGCTAATAATTCCTAATTAAAGAGGAAAATGGAGTATATGAATAAAATATGTAATAAGCCTAGACAAATCTGAAGTATCGACTCGAAATTCGGGTACTCCATGTTTCTCAAGAGACGTAAAATCATCGTGAAGCATTGGGAAATGTTATACAAAGAACAATTCAGTAATTTAGAACATACCCATTGGGCAAGTTTTCATCTCGAGTCATATTTGACTGGTTGACTCCATTCCATGTGATTGCAACAGACTTCTTCAGTTCTCGAATTTACAAGGACGTAAATCTTAAAGAATATACAGTCGACTCTCTGTAATTCGAACTTAGATAATTCGAAGATTGTGAAAGTCTTTTTAAGGGTACTGAAGTTCACGCAATAAGTGAAATTTAAGATTTTGTGGACTGCGTAAAAATAAACAAACTAAAGCAAATATGAATCAAGAGATATAAAATGTTGCTAAACGTGCTTTTATGTGTCAATACATCACATTGCACTTATTTAAATGTATTTTCTTTTTGCTAGTAGCTTAATTATTGTGAGATATTTTTTTCTCCCACTATAGAACCACACACAAAATACTGCCGTTTTCTAACGCAAGGTTCATTTTCATGTTAATTATTTTCATTCATACAAAAGTAAATAGTTTTGTTTTATTGATTATCTTCAACAATGTATAACTAAGTAACTAACTCTATGACATACCGAGCTCGCAAGCTCATCTTCGCAGTAAAAAAGTTTGCCATGGCATTCTATCCTGGGCAACATCAAGCCAGTTTTTATCACGAATACTTACTTCTCGAAGATCTCTTCTAATATTGTCCTCAGTACGACGTATCGATCTTTCTAATGGTCTCTTTCCAACTGGCTTTCAAACCAAGACAAAATATAATCTTCGTTTTTCCCTCACCCGAGCTACATGGCTAGAGTCGCCCATCTTAGTCGTCGAGATTTCATTATTCTTACAACATGTGGTGAATCGTACAGTCCATAGAGTTCTTCGTTATGCAATCTCCTCTATTCTCCAGTCATCTCGGCCCGTATATCTTTCTCACACCTTATTTTCAGACACACGTCATTTATGTTCATCTACTAGGGTCGTACTCCAACTTTCGCAACCGTAAAATTTTACCTGCTGAATAACTATTATGTATATTTTCATTTTCAATTTTTTTTATATTAATCGCGGGGTTAGGAATTTGTGGACTGAATAGAAACATACGTTGCCTGATACTAAGCAACTTTCTATTTCCTCCGTGACCTCGTTTTTCTTTGTTACAATGCATGTTTTGGTTAATTCGAATTTGGAATAATTTGAATATTTTTCGTATTTCTTGGAGTTCTCGTTAAAGAGAGTGCAAAGTGCCTTTCGATAAAGTATATTGAAACGTGCTGGTATGGTACATCAACCAAGAGACATGGCCGCTACCTTTCTCATCCTCATCCCTGGAAAATTGATCGTCGAGGCAGCTCATTAATCAAATATGTCAGAGACTTACGCCAATACTGCTTTCTCACCTCGTAAATGAAAATTAATTAATATTGATGTTATCGAGAAATATAAATTAATAATAAAGCTTGAGGAGGTCACAATATAAAAACATTCTCAATTCTACAATAAATACTGAAGAATATTGTTTTATTCCTAATATCATAATTTTCGTTTTTATGTTACCCTGTTTATACCATAAAAAGTGAATAATGCTTTGATGTTTTACAGGATATTTTCACGTCTAGTTGGTAAATAAACTGACAAATTGAAATGTTTTTGAATCGCTCATGATGAAATAGATCATCTACAGATTGTGGTAGACAAATGTGTTTCGTGCTGTGCTCTGAATTTTGGAGGTTAGGCCCTCTATTTCTCATGAACATATACAGTATGTCCCAGAAATAATGGCACAAACTTTGAGAGATAGTTATTTAGCTCAAAACAAGAAAGAAAAACATTGCTTTGAAGAAATTTGGCAACATGTGAAATTAAGGCGCTACAGGAGTTCAAAGTGAAAGTAGTAACATCATAAATGAAGTCACATCTCGATAAATACGTAATGACGGAAGCGGTGTTGGTTTAGCAAATCACAACTCAATACACAGATTTAAAGTATGTTTGGGCTGGCGAATCAGAGAGGATTTCGATGCTTGACACAATTAACTGTTTAATTCCTTGACCAATGAAATGTTTGCTTTGTGAAACCTATCTATGAGGCACTTCCTCACTCATAAGCAATGCTTCAATGAATGAATCGTGTACTACTTCGATTGCGATTTGAAAACCAACACCGCTTATTTCATTCTGTGTCGAGATATGACACAATGTTGCTTATTCTGGAATCGCATGAACTATTCACCCCACCCTACCTTACACTCCGTAGGCACTGCCCATCCTATCCGATATACTCACCGTATGCCCCATCCTAGATGATAATCTGATCCACAACACCAATCACCTGTCTTCACTTCACGACTCACAACACAATTCAATCTACTAATTTAACTAACTAATTTATCTTTACCAACTAGCCTCACTGACTAAACTTAATAACTTAGCCTCGCTGAATAACATCTCCCTTCCTCCTTACCTCGTCATATTATTACTAATATCTCATTTTGGCATTCATAGACTTTCCTTAGGGATTCAACAGTTGCTCCCTAATCAATCATATACAAAATTCATCACGTCACTACAATCAAATAGAAGTCATGAGCTAAACAGCTCGATACTTCACACAAGAAAAGCCATTACTCTGACTGACTGACGTCATCTGTAACTATGGCGCCGTATCTTTAAGCGCTTGTAACTTCAAAACTACCCATGTTTCCGAAATGTCTTCAAAGGAACTATTTTCTTGTTTCGTCTCCTGAAGTTTGCGCCAGTCTTTTTCGCGGATACACTATATAACCTTCTGAAGGTTTTCATGCTATGTCAAACAAATCAGACAATCTATTGTCCTGTAGAAATGAGGATATAACCACCGAAGAAAGCAAGACGTTTAGATTTAAATGTACGATAGATGATCCGTTCTTGGATTACCAATTCATTTCTATTTGCAGAAAATTAAGCAAGACTGAGTATTTATTTCCCTTTTCAGTTCACAAGAGTGTGTTCTGTATATAAAACTATAAAGAAGCACCGAATGGCTAGAGAAAGTCACATACTCTTTCGAAAACAGTGTAATGGTATGGAAAAATAGATAAATTTAAATCTGTCTACTTGAAAGATGAATTCAACTAGATATGTATGAATGAGGGTAAATAAATATTACTTACTTACTTACTTACTTACTCTATGGCTTATGGAACTCGCAAGTTCATCGCCGCAGTAACAAACGTTCGCCATTGGATTCTATCCTGGGCAGTATCAAGCCAGTTTTCATCACGAACACCTACTTCTCGAAGATCTCTTCTAATATTGTCCGCCCAACGACGTCTCGGTCTTCCCAATGGCCTCTTTCCATCGGGCCTTCCAACCAGGATTGAATATAATCTTCGTTTTTCCCCCATCCGAGCTACATGCCCTGCCCACCTTAGTCGTCTCGATTTCATTATTTTTACAACATCTGGTGAATCGTACAGTCCGTGGAGTTCTTCATTATGCAGTCTCCTCCACTCTCCAGTCATCTCGTCCCGTTTTGGCCCATATATCTTTCTCAAAACCTTATTTTCAAATACACGTAATTTATGTTCATCTGCTAGGGTCGTACTCCAACTTTCGCAACCGTAGAGAATTACCGGCAGAATAACCGTTCTGTATATTTTTAATTTCAATTTCCTTGATATTAATCGCGATGCTAGAAGTTTTTGGACTGAGTAGAAACATGCGTTCCCCGATACTAAGCGACTTTTTATTTCTTCCGTGACCTCATTTTTGCTTGTTACGTATGCTCCCAAGTATTTAAATTTGTTTACCTTCTCTATGACCTCATCCCTAATTCTTATGGTTTTAATTCCTTCATTCCCTGTGCTTCGGCTTGTTACCATGTATTTTGTTTTATCTATGTTTACCTGTAGACCTATCTCATCGCACGCTTCTACTAAGACATCGGTGTTGCTTTGTAGTGCATCTATATCATCCCCTATTAAATCTACATCATCCGCGTATACAAACAGTTGATTCAAACCATTCAATGACAGTCCCTTTTTGTCCCCTTTAATTTTTAAAATCGCATATTCTAACGCGAAGTTAAACAGTAGTGGTGACAAGGCATCGCCTTGTTTCAATCCGTTGCGAATCTTGAAACTATCTGACATATTATTACCTATCCGTACTCTGCTTATGGGGTCGCTGAGACACATCTTCACTAGTTGGACCAATTTTTTCGGTATTCCAAATCGTATCAGGATACTGTATAACTTTTCCCTTTTGATAGAATCATATGCTTTCTTAAAATCAATGAATAGCTGATGAACCGTCCCATTGTATTCCCATTTCTTCTCCAAAATTTGTCTCAAAGCAAAAATCTGGTCCAACGTGGATCTATTTCTTCTAAATCCACATTGGTGATCTCCAATTATTTCATCTACGTATACATAAATAAATATTAGATACCAATATTAAGGGAATGAAAAGTTCGCTTTAAAATGATCGAAACAAGAAAATGTTCCTTCCTTTTAACTTTCAAGAGTGCATAGTTTCGGATCTGTAGGCAGAATCGGAACAAATGGCGTACAAATTCGACAAATAACGACGCAAACCGTGTCTATTTAACAAAATGCAATTAAATTCCTACCCAATATATCTACAGGAGCGTCTCTGTAGTTCGACACTTCGCCATTCCGACATAGATATCTATAATTCGACAATGTCTGGTCCCACATGGGTCGGATTACTACTGTATGTCACGGAGTGGCAGTACCTCAGTTGGTTGAGTGTTGTCTTAGCAATCGCAAGGTCCTGGAAACGATCCCTGCGGTCTCCCATCCTGAGTGAGGCTTTTCGATGTTTTTCTCAGCACACCATGTAAGTGTCAGGATGGTACTTACAAACCTAGGCACTGATCGACTACCTTCCAACATTCTCTCGATCAAACTTATCCCGGCCTGAGAGGCCTAAAGACGGTAAATAAATTAAAATTTGATACTTTTATTTGAAAGAAGTTTATGCTTGAAGAATACATCTTCAATATATTTATATTGAAGACCAACCAATGTGGCATTCTTTCAACCATAAACTTTGCCGAAATAGATATTTTGCGAGCAACTTCGGTTGCAACACGGCTGACGTCAATATTTGTCGCGATTTCACGTTATTTGTGCCGACGCCTCTGTCATCTCAAGCACTTGTCGAAACTTTTTTGATACTTTGTATCCTGATTTTGATAACAATTTCTCGTTCCTCAAATACTGATCCCCGCTTAACGTTTGCTCTGCATACATGACAGCCATATGAAAATTGTGAAACGTTAATTGTATTTCATAGGTACGTTAACATCCATATTGTACTTCATTTGTGCAATGTTTTGAATATTTTCTAATCGACCTTCTTTGTATAAAACTGAGGCTTATATCATTATTTCAATCTAAAAATTTAATTTCACCGTATACTCCAATCTCGATATTAAATATATCTCTTTGAATTTAATACTTGAAATTGTGACGGACAGGTAATTCGCCCTCACATGATTATAATAACATTTAGTGCAGCTGGATATTCTTAAAGTAATTTTTATATTCCGACACGCATTGATATCGTCGCATGCATGAAGAGACGCTTGAGTCAACGCCCGGCGTATGTTTGTGGTGGTGCTGGACAATTCTGCCCGAGAGAGCTGGCAACATTGCATCGTCCGATTCAGCAGAAGACATTGCGCGCTGCACCGGAGAGAAAACATTAAATGTGCGTCAGCGACAAAAAACTGTTCTTAAACAAGTGTAATTACTTATATATACAAAACTTATAGTGCAAAAGGATCAGTAAGTTCCAAGGATTTACAGGAACACAAAAACAGGACGAAAAGCTGGGATACTTATCGCAAAGGAATAAGTAACGTATACCTCGTTTTGCTGGACGACTTGTATGCAGCACTGAAGGTAACCTTTTTCGTTTCTCTTAATTATAGACAACCTGTTGGAATCTAATCACATATTTGCATTGACTATTTGCAAACTTCAGAAAGGATTATATATTTTATTGTGTCGAGTGAAATGACATCGGATTATGTGTAGCATCGTTGCATCAGTTACATGTCGTCAACAGTGCTCTTGAAAAAAAAAGAAGTCACGTGATTAAACGCGGATTGTTGATGCTCGGGACGCTATTGTTAACGTCGTCGTCGATTATCCGATATGCGTTTCTACCTTGCCTTCGTTTAGATAGTTTTTCTGTGGGCAATAACTAAAGAAACACAATTCCACTAAATATAGGATCCTATTATTCTTTTGGTATATTTAGTTTTGAGTCGTAGTAGTAGTACGGTTTACTTGTGTTATGTTGTTGAATTATAAATTAGTAGAGCAAATCTAGACAACATTATTCATTATAACAAACTCGAATGCATCATTAGAGTATGAAATAAAGTAAGTCGTAACTTGCTAGCATTCATTGGACTCGAAAGCAAATAAATAAAAAAATCAATGCAAACACAAGAATTGTAAGAAAAAAAAAAGTTTTGTACGGAACCTAAGTAGTCAGTTCAAAACTCCTGTATTATAAAAAAGATACTAACAGCGTAAATTAGGTAATACTGTGATACAATAAAATTACTCGCGCGCTACAAGTACATTGAACTGAAGTAATATTAGAGAAAACCTAACTCGTAAAAGTAAAGATAATACTATTAAAAAGATTGTGATACAAGTCGCTTACAATTTCTTTAAACTGTCAGGACGTCTGTTAAAGCGACACTTGAAATATAATATAACAATTCTTGATCAGTGCCTATCGGGTATATGTCAACAAAGCACGTTCAGAGATTAAAGCCGAATGTCGAGAAATTTAATTGTACTCCGTCAACTAATGTGAAGTACAACCTTGTTACTTGTTAATGAAAAATAAATATTGTTGTGCATGTTAAGTATAAAATATACTTCATCGGACTCGAATGTTCATGGAGCACAGGTGTACGTAAACGTCGTAAGAGCGTAAGGAAAATATAGTTGCAGAATTAAGTAAAAATTGTGTAACGTTGGGCTCAACGCTTTACGGGTACCCGGCCGATAAACATTTTCATTAACGATAATCTCTTATAATTTATGTCAAAAGCATTCAGATAAACTTTATTCATTTTTGATCGTTTCGTTATTAGTAGAGTGCATTATTGTGTATGTTACTCCTGTTTTGACACATTCAAACGCACTCAATTTTTGGTAAAATTATCACGTGCCTACAGAAGTAAACGCACACACGAAAGAATAATCGCGTGTGTGCCCTGTAATCAGGTCAAATATTAAATATATTCATTACTTTGTGGTAACATATCAACTTATTGGCGTTTTTATGTATGTTTTACCTTTTGTACCGACGGCATACCAAAATACCGGATAAAGTTCGATTTCTGAAAATAGTAATAAAGTATTCTAAGAAGTGTAAAAAGTGTTAGTATTTATTGGAATACTGAAGAAAACATTTCTATTAAGCTATTTCGTGAAATCACACAAAAAGTGATACTTTTCAATATTTTGGTCGGAGTCAGTAGAAGTGGTCCGCAAATTTGTGGATTTTGGAGTCGGGGCTCCAAATGCTAAAAACGTGGTTTTCCGCCTAAATACAGTGTTTTTCACCCACTTTCAAGTGTTTCAACATTCGTCACCCACTTTGCGACCGTTTCCCGCCATTTGCACACATTCATCTATTTGTTAATTTTTGTGCGTTTTTACAGTATTTCGGGGCTCAGAGGACCTATTATCGGTATTACCGTTCCACCAACCTTTGTCTCCGGAATTCACTGGCTTACTGGTTTAAAAGTATTATACAAAACCCCAAGGGTAAGCAGTAAAGTTGCCTTTATCCTCGCTCGTTATCACAAAAGCTATATCATCCCGCGGCGCTCTTTTCAAGAAAAGTGGAACGTACACGTTTAACCACTGCCCGGTAAATTATTGTACAAATTGGTACTCCGGGAGAAAGGAATTCTTCACTTACCAAAAACCGTCATAAAATCCATGCTTTAAATTCCATTAATATGTAATGTTTTGGTTGGAAGAAACAAGTTACGATTTGAGGTAAAGAGATGTCACTAGTGGTTGAGCGAATTAATTTCACATTTTGAAGCAACTTTTTTTTCCTTAAAGTTAATGAAGTGCAACAATGTTTTAGGAAATAAAATGAAACATGCTCTCATAATTAAAAGCTTAGAGATCATTTAAGTTTTACAGATTTTTTTTCTCCCGCTTGAATAAGATTTTCAACTCTAAAATTCGGAAAATGACTTATAGAGAAAACCAAAAGAAGCAATTTTAAACGATGAAAATTTGTTTGCATCGTGATTTAGAATAATATTTTTTTGTAGGTACAAATGGATGAAATTCTGGTGTAGTAAAAAGTAATCCATTATTTTTGCATGACATTAAACACTTGACTTACCATGGTTAGAATGATCCGATTTAGGACACATGTGCGCCGTTTTGTTCGATAACGTGTTGCCATTTGGAAGGTAATATCACGATGACTCTCTCATAGAAGCCCTTGTCCCTATTGGCAAAAAATTGAGACAGTCGATTTTCACAAGCCTCTCTTGAAGCGAATTTTGCACCAGCAAACGTGTTCGCCATGGACAGGAACAGATGGTAATCACTTAATCACTCAGTGCCAGGTCCGGACTATAAGGTGGATGCATAAGAACCTCCCAACCAAGCTCCCGGAGCTTCTGGCGAGTCACTATCGATGTGTGTGGCCTGGCGTTGTCCTGGTGGAACACAATGCCTCCCCTATTAGCCAAAGCTGGCCGCTTCTGGGCGATTGCTGCCTTCAGACGGTCCAATTGTTGACAGTATAGTTCCGAGTTAAGGGTTTGGCCATAGGGGAGCAGCTCATAGTAGATAATTCCCTGCCAATCCCACCAAACACACAGCAAAACCTTCCTGGCCGTCAATCCTGGCTTGGGCACCGTTTGCACCGGCGCACCGCGCTTCGACCACGACCGTTTTCGCGTGACGTTGTCGTAAGTGATCCACTTTTCATCACCAGTCTCCAACCGCTTCAGAAATGGGTCGCTTTTGTTGCGATTCAGCAGCGATTCGCAGATGGAAATTCGGTCCATGAGGTTTTCTTGCGTTAACTCGTGTGGCACCCATACATCAAGCTTCTTTGTGTATCCAGCCTTATGCAAATGGTTCCACACGGTTTTTTGTGCAATGTTTAGCTCTTGGGCAATCGAAACAGTGCTTACATGACGGTAGGACGCGACAATGTCCATGATTTTATCGACATTTTCGACACTTGGCCTTCCAGTGCGTGGTACATCTTTGACGTCAAAATTACCGGCACGGAATCGACGAAACCAAAATTGCGCGTGATTGGCTGTTACAGTATCAGGACCATAAACACTATTCACATTTGCAGCCGCCTGGCTTGCGATTTCGTCTTTATAGAAGAAAAACTGTAAATTATAGTGTATTTTCTCTTTGCTAGTGTCAATTTTGACGCGCGCTCACACAACACTGAGTCAACTCATCACAACTATCTGAACAGTGTTTGTAGTACGCAATCTCATCGTTTGAACGCCATCTCGTTGAACCCGATCGGACTTATACAACGCGAGATACAGATCACTGAAGCCATCTATTGGCAAAATAATGGATTACTTATTACTACAAGAGATATATTCGTGTCTCGTAATTAAAAAGAAAAAAGTCTAAATAAGATTTAAAACATATTTAAATTTGTTGGGGTCTCAAAAGCAAACTGAAATATGATCAATTCAGTCATTGATAACCAACATTTTAACCACAATTTTTGAATGAGAAAAGTGTGCCTATCGTCACTGTGATACATTTTTAAAATTGTTGTTCAAAACGTAATAAGTGCCTTTTTATAATAGAGGAATTAGGATCTCGCACGTTGGAGAACTGGCGGACAAAAGTATAAAAAATCTCTGGGCACTGGCGGCCGGTGCAGTTAAAATGGCGGAAGTGAGAGATACCCTTTACAAACAGGGAACCGTCAATGAAAGTTTAGCAGCGGAAAACGAAAATCCGCGATTATTTGGCAAGATTTAAAATTGCGTGTTGTCTATGGAAGCGATCGTGTACTGTACTGGATGAGAGTATGATGCTCACTCAATAGACGCTTTAGAAACCGGAAGAAGCGGATTTACCTCAACCAGGGCGTTCGTTCACAGCCATTATTAACCCGGACACGGCACGGCATACGCATGATATTGTATTGATAGACGCTTGAAAGTTCGACAGTTGGTCTATCGCTTATCGGTGGAAGTGCAATGTCATCAAAGTGCTGGAGTTACTCCTAGTTATGCGCACCATTAATACAAGGAAATATGATAAAAAAAAATCAGAAACACTGTTTAAGACATGCTTTACAGGGCAATGCGCATACATTTTTGTTATAAGATTTTTAAGTTTTATCGGTTTTATGCGGTATTTTTAGGGGAAGCCTAGGCATATTGAGGTCACAGGAACACTCACAATCACCAGCATATCAGCTATACATTCGACAAACACAGATGAGGTTTTTCAAACCACAAAAATGTGTTTGCATCTATTGGTAATATTGAATATCAATACACACGTTTTTCATTTTTTCTTTATCATTGTAGGAAAAAGTTCTGCTTCATACACTGCAGATACTTCACCAATAACATCAATGTTCATTTAATGATCAGATAAACAGTTTTATGTCCGACGTTTCGACATGTATTTGACGTAGAAAAGTTGATTCATCAAAATGTATTTGAATAAACTGTTATGAATGTGATCATTTAACAATTTTATGCAAGGCTATTGGTGAAAGGTGTGATTTTCGAATCATCTGGTTTGACGGCGGAATTAGATTGGTTTTAATAAATTATAAAGGCAAGTGAAGTCTAATGGATATGTGATGGATTGTAAGTGCCAAAGAGTTTTGACAGTATTCAAAATCGACTGACAGTTGAAGCATGCACGTTTTGAAATGATTGGTTAATCGGCTGAATTAGTCAGATTTTAATAGGTTTCATAGACAACTATGAATGTCCAAGAGAGGGCGGATGAGATTTGCTTAGATATTTCCTAGGGAACGCAGGTGACGAACTTGGTGTATTTTCAAAAGTTCAGTCTTAAGAAGAAGACACTGGTACCATATAGAAACAATAAAACTTATCCTGTTTTTATTCAATATAGTGTAAAACCTCGTCAACTATAAATCTGTTTTCGTGACACAGTGGAAACAAGGTCTACGTGTTATTATATTTATATGTGAAACATTAGTAGCGGGAAACAAATATGAATATACTGCTTACAGGAAAATCCTTAAGTCATGAGAGAGAATTTTTGTAAAATTTGGTTTGCTGACAAATTTCGGATCACCAATTAGCGTGGTGATAGTCACTCGTTTCGGAAATCCCTTGTTTACCCACTACACATTAGTAAACTTGTTGCGTCGACTTTGAAAATTGATGATCAAATCGTTACATATTCAGAATACACGTTCTGTTACCTCTCAAATGAGATATATATATCAAAGGAAAATGAAAATTGTTGGGTACACAGTAACGTGCCAAACAAAAAGTCTACATAATACTTCAATTTCAAGCTCGGTGTGACCAGTTTACCAAAGCGTAGCGGACAAATAATGCATTTCCGAAACGACTAACTATCATGACTAAAGACCGGAAGTTATGGCAAAATGCCATATTTCGCCATTTAAAAAATAACTTTGATAAATGCCATTTCTTAAATTAATTGCCATATTTGCCATTTTCTGACTGCTGCTTCTATTTATTTTTTATTTGCAACGGGAAACGCATGTCACGTTGCTAACTGATAGAGCAAAACGCATTGCCAATCAGTAAGATAAGGAATTTAAGGTTTTCTAGCTGGCCCGCCCGATGGGCTGAATCACCATATTATTGACCAACCAAGTGCCACAAATACCTGAGAAAATAACAACTGATTCCTTCAGTTAAGGGAATTCACTCTTGTTTGTCTCTTGGTGCTGGTGTGTGAGTTACTGTGTCTATCTCATGATGCCAAAGGTTGGACTTTCGCTGAAAAGCAAAATTGCTAACTTTGTAAAAGAATTTGGACCGGACGTCTTCTTAGTGAAAACCGCGACTTGCAGAAAATTAAAAACATTTATAAAGTTTTGGAAGGTGAGAGCACGGTTGATGTGGGTTTGGATCCCATTGTTGTCGCGTGCTTTAAATATGCTCCTCTCACATTGGTAGATGTTTAAAGGTCGTTTTCGGGTCTCAAATGAATTTTAACAGACAGGCGACATAATCTAGTGGAAAATAAAAAAAACACTTGTTATCTCATGTAACAAGAAGTGTGCTGTGTAGCAGGACTGCTTTCCCGAGAGCCACGGTAGGGTTATCTCTGCTCATTTGTTAGACTTTGTTTTTCATAGACCCATATATAAGCTTATTTCTGTTGAGCTCTTCTTGTGTTACAAAAACTGCTAATATTTATGTAAAATATACTTTCTTGAATATTTTGATGTGTCCTCTTTATTGATAATTCAAAGATCATAAATTTAATTAGTGATAATTACATAACGATTATTTTATTAATCATTATTTTGTTATTGATTTTATTAATATGCGCAAAATTAAGCATTTTTGTTATTCATTAAAGATTAACACAAATGCTTTTTGTTTCTAAGATGAAGTCTTAAAACGAATATGCTAATTTTTTCCACATTAAGTGTCATTTTTGGAATTTATTTTGCCATTTTTTAGGGCAATTTTTGGAATTTATTTTGCCATTTTTAGTGTTTTATTTTGCTATAACTTTCGGTCTTTAATCATGCCTCTAATTGGTGATCCGAAATTTGTCAGGAAACCAATTTTCACAAAAACCTAGCCCTCACGAGTTAAGGAATCCTCTTCTTAGTTAAAATCATATGCTAACTTGTCAGCGAAAGAATGTTATATTGGATTCCTTGCTGGGTAAATTTTCAATTTTTGTTTTCATGTTGCAAAACCTGCAAATTTGATCGAAAAATCTAAAGGCAATGTTGAGACTCTAAAGAACGATCGATGATTTTAAAATAAAGAGGTGGACTAAAGGCGAGTTTTAATCCTTAATCTTAATCGAAATCTATCTAAGGATTTTCATTCCATTAGCAATCTCCACTTTATCCATAGATTATCAACTAGGTTTAATATTCATGGCAAACTACTTCAACCTTCATAGTAGACAACAACGTGTAAGAGTCTCCGGATTTTCTTCAAGCTTCATTCCCGTTCTCTCTGGAGTTCCCCAAGGAAGTGTTCTAGGACCACTATTATTTTTATTATTCATCGATGGCCTACCTATTCCTTTTACAGATTCTTCAGAGTAATATTCTTGTATTTGCCGACGACTGTAAGCTCTGCCGACAAATCTCCATTCTCCATGATGTTGTAACCCTTCAAGACGATGTATCGAAATTCGTAACATGGTGCGATCCCTCGAATTTAAAGTTAATTTCTCAAAAATGAACAGCTCTCTCTTATTTCCTGAAAACAGAGACAATTCATCATCCACATACTATTAAATATTTATACGACGTAAATGCTGTTTCTTCTTTCAGAGACCTTGGTGTTGTTATTGACAGCAAGTTCACTTTCTGTGAACATATTACCCAAATCACTAGAAGTGCAATATGCTTTATTACTTCACAGAGATCCACAATAAGTCTTCAATAAACATATTTTACAAGTCTTATATTTCACCTAGTGTTGAATGTTGTTCAACTATATGGTCAATGGCATGTCCGACGCATCTTACTAATGTAAGTTAGATTGTAAATTTCGTAATAGCTAAGTTCGAGCCAGAATGCCTGAGTTACGAACATTCTGCAATAAAGATATATTGAAAATATTGAATATCAAAACACCCAAGCTCGTCAGGTCATTACGGATCTCATCTTCTTGCATCAAATTGTTAATAGTCGTATTCATTGCGAAACCCTACTATCACAAATAAACTTTCGCGTACTTATCCGCCCTACACGAAATGTAGCCATTCTTTTATGCAAACAAACTCAGAATAAACTTGGATCAAAGGTCACTTATACACAGATTGACTACAAAGTATAGTTGTCTCTCATAGACTTTTGATATTTTTGCCTCTGAGGGCACTTTTAGGGCTGACATTAACAAATTGTATTTGTAAACAATTGTTGTCTTGGCGTCTTTGTACAACTTGTTACTTTCATATTGTTTTCTTATTTTTTGTTTTATTCTTGTTTGCCTTTGTTAATGTTTCGATGCATTAAAATGGCTGCCATGTGTTGTGTTTGAAACTTATTTGTAAATTAATAGTCGGACATCACGCGCTCTAATTGTTAAAATGAAGCAAAGGAAACAATGATAATGAAAATCATGTCTGATCTCGTACTTAATGCTTCAATTGAATGCTATCTATATTTATGTACCACATTAGGTTAACATAATAGGCTAGGGGTCACTGTGGTTCAGTTGGTAGGGTAATGATCTCTGGTGCTACGGGCCCTTGGATTGATTCTTGCTCATGCATGTCATGTGTGTTTTGTGGTGGACAAACACCATATGTGTAGGCTTCCTAGCGGTGCTCCCCGTTTCCTCTCAATGTCTTCATTCCACCAACTTATCCCATCATCATCCATACTTCCTGGGCCATACTTGCCTAAAGGCCTTAAAATAAATTCAAACATAACAGGCTAATCGTTGATAAGATGATGTTACTGTTTTTGTAGTTAAAGACGCTGAATCGAATAATTTATTGACTCTTGAAAGATATATTCTTTCATTAATTGTGCAACTATTTAGCGCAAATAAATATTTACAGTGTTACAGTAAATATTTGTGCTACGAGACTAATAAATTTCCCAAAGCCTAGCGGAAAGCAACAATGTTACTTTGCTGTCAAAATCTAATCATATAACAATCAAGTGATATCAACAATGAACCAAAAATGAAATTTGAAGTTTTTTCTCCGAAATTTGAACTCTCTTGGCTTGAATTTGCATTGTAATTCGTGCAACGAAAAACATATAGGTTTAGAGACATACGTAGCTAGTGCTGCCACCTAGTTTTAGCAATCGTTCCTTTATACTAACTTTAACGAGTAAAATCTCACTTCCTCAGTACCTCAAGATGATTCAACGTTCAGAAAATATCTAAATATACGTCTTTCCGGCGTTTTCAACTAACCTGTTAATAGTACAGGAAAAAGGCAGGCATTATCTGTTTTCGCAACGCTTAAGTCAATCTGTGAGTTAATTGGAGCTAAGACTGTTATGTGAAATGTAAGAACGAATTTTACTCTCACCTATGTTACGTGTCCTACACAAATATTCAACTCTTCTCTTCTCATATATTTAAAATGCGATTATGTATGTACTTGCTAGGGAAAACAAAACAACATCAAACAATGTTGAACGCCAGTATATTATGAACTAGTATTTACCAGTTTATAGTGCTTAAAAGATGTTGTCGATTTTATTTCTTCCATTCTCATTCATACCCTTTTCAGTTTAATTTTATCAGATTTGCTGGTTCGTCCGAAGATGTCGCAAACTGTCTCTGCCCATTCAAACTCAGGAAAAGAACAAAAATACATAAATTATAATAATAATTCAAAAGCGTTTTATAGTATAATATAAGTATATTAAGATACTATAATAAATGAGGGACTAATGCAAGATAATTGTTTAAAAAGTTACTGGAATACAACTTCATACATTAACTATACTTTGTAGGGTTAAATATTAGAAACAATTTGTAACTTAAAGAGAAGTAGTTGCAATTAGGTACTGTGTTTACATTAGGTAAAGAAATATCTTAAAAGCATGCAACTTGGTATACATATAGTATAGTACTTCATTTAAGTAACTAAGCATCACTGAAAAAAAGTTTCAAATGTAATTTGTGCATGAGTTTAAAACATTCTTAAAAGCATGTGATTTGGTAAATATATAGTACTTTGCCACCCCAAGGAATACATGAAAAGTCTCCAAAAATCAAAGTTGTACTACGGCGATCATCTTGGAAAATGGTGGCCGATGTTCACCTATTTACCAGTTTTCACACACACACACAAAAAAAAACTATATGAACCACATAAAAAAAAACCTTATAAATTAGTTTGTTCAGCATAAAATTACAAATTTTTTCATCGACCCAAAACCCACAAAATGGGATAAAACCTAAACTGATTGTCATAACATTCTATTTTGATTTAGAACTATTTTTAAAAATTGAAGATAGAAACATTAATAATAACAACATGAACTTCTCGCAAAAGTTTTCGTAAAAGTGATAACACATTTTTTCTGTGAAGAAATATCGTAAATGATCATTATGATATCATAAATGATAAATGTCATAAATGCTAAGAATTAAATACCATAAAATTGCAAGCAATCTTAACTTAAATTTGAATCTATTTAAAAAAATACCGAATGGTTATGATAATTAATAAATATCACTGAAAACTGATAAGTAAATTATACTTTAATGTCCATATACTCAATTTAATGTATTTTTTATGTGTAAAGCTTTTTGGACATAGAGAAGAGAACATTTTGCATACAAGTTATTACTTGCAGTATGATAGAAGGTAACATACCGATTACTCTATTCAGATTGAGTGGAAAGTCTCCTGTTCTTTCAGCTCTAACAAACTCCATAATGAACATAACCATTTTCATATATTGTGCACACAGTTTGGCTGTGCTCCTAGATTCTTCTGCTTTTCTGCAGACAGCTTAAATATCTGACACTCTGGTTTCTCCTGCTTTTGAAGTCATGATATGCTCTGGGGATATTTAATTTCTTAACACCTTTTCACTGTGTAATACAAAAGTACTCAGTTTTCTGAGCAGAAAATGTAGTTAGAAACTTGGTGAGAGCATTTGTGTGAGGAAATGGAATTGGTCAAATGACAAAAAAAAAAAAAGAAATTACAAAAAATAATCGTAATTTTATGCTGAGAAAACTTCATTTAAAACTTTTGTGGATGTGACGCTTAAGTTTCCCTGATTTTTAGGTAGATTTCGAAGAAAATATACCTATTGAGATCGATACGATATGAAAGTGTATATATATATATATATATATATATATATATATATGTTGTTTCTAGGCTTAATAGCTCGGTTAAGTTCGTTAATGAGCAAAATCGGTCGCCATCTTGGATCCAAAATGGCCGCCGAACCCATTGTTGTATAGAATACACAGCCTAAACCGCTGGGGCTATTGAAATCAAATTTGGCATAAAGGTACATCATCACTTTTTGATTATGAAAATGTTACCTAATGAGTTCAAAGACGCCATCTTGGATCCAAAATGGCGGACCTAAAAATCCATTTTCCACACCGTTTGAGCTAGAGATACGAAATTTGGCATAAAGGTGCATTATGACGAGTAGCTTAGGGAAATATTACAACATTTGGGAAAAGTCGCCATCTTGGATCCAAAATGACCGCCCAAAATCCCATTTTGCACACCGTTTGAGCTGGATAAATGAAATTTTACTTGAAGTTGTACTATCACAAGTAGGTCACGACAAAATAAGAAAACTTTCAAAAAGTCGTCAACTTGGATCCAAAATGGCCGCCCCCAAAACCCAATTTCCAAATCATTGAAGGTAGAGAAACGAAATTTTCAATGAAGGTGTATGACCAAGAGTAGGTTACAATAAATGGGGCAAATCTTCCCTTTGGGGGCGCAGCCAACCGTGGGAGGATGAAGATGTACTCCGTGGTGGTGAAGTGCTGCAGGGAGATTTTGGTTAAGATAAAGGAGGCGCATCCTCTCAAAAGCACTGAAGTTGGGGGGCGAGCCCCGGCTCCCAGCGAAACTTCGAAATCTACCTCAGCCTGTAGGCCTACCGAAAGGGATTTTTTTCTTTTAGAAAAAAAATTAAATTTTCCAACCATTTCCCAAGATGGTGGCCGTAGCACAACTTTGGTTTCTGGGAACTTTTCATATGTTATTTGGGTGGCCAAGTACAATACTTTCTATATACTAAATCCCATACTTTTAAGAATGTTTAAACTGATCTAACGATTTTGGCTTCTGAAAGAAAAAAGTGTTTTTTCGTTTGATGTCATTCTATGCCTTAGGATTGGTCAAACGAAAAAAATAAATATAAAAAACGTTAATTACTAAAATAATTTCTAATGTTATGCTGAACAAACTTGATTTAATACTTTTCTTGGATGTGAAACTTAGTTGCCACGAAAAATTAAAAAATAACTGAATCTTGGCATTTTTCAAAACTTCATACCTGAAGTCCGTATCATTTTCCTCTGATTAAAAAAAAAAGCAGTGAGTAAATATTTTTATTTTATGTGAAAGTCATAACGTTCAACGTTCCAATCTTTTGATTAAAACGTGGGTTTCTACGTTCATTTGTGAAGAAACGCTGTTATTGATACTTTCCTGAATAGTAGCTGAAAACGTGCTTCCACTGTTTAGACTGTCTTTTGGTTTCTGGATTGAAAATGGGAATAAACGTTTCAACCATCGTGATTATAGATTAAAACAATTGTTCATTGCTAGTATTGGTATTCTTCAGAAGACAACTGGAAGTCGTAGTGTGAAAGCACTGCCATCTTCTTTTTATCCAACTTCGAGGACCTCCATGTGAATTAACCTTGCATAACTTGAAGTGTTCCGCCAAAATACATTTGACAGCGCCATTAGAGAACCCTATATGACTGCTGATACTCTCAATAGCTCACTTTGTGTCCTTTATTTTGCATGGCCAGGATAGGTTAAGGGAAATGGTAGTGAAGGAGTCGGGTAGGGTTTAAGTTGAAGTTACCAACCATGCCGGCAGTTGCTAGCGCCCCGGTGGTATTGAACCGAGAATCTCCTAGATTCGAAGTGAACACTATACCAACTGAGCTACGGCCGATAGATTTTGTCCTCTATGACCAGGGCTTCAACACGATCGATGATTTCTGATAGGCAAGAACCTTTAGAAACGTCAGGTTTTGCCATTTCTGTGGAAATTGGTTTTAAACTCCATCCTAGGAATTTCATAACTTCGACTCAAATCTCCGAACTTGTTGTCTAGCCAAAAATCCCTACAGAGTTCTTTAATTATTTGCAACAAGTTCAAATATTACATATTACATCTTACGAGGCAATTGCTTCATAGGACAGTACTGTTTTCTGTGGCCACCAGAAGCCAAGAGGAAACAGATGACATGGGCGAATAAAAAGAAGTTCTAGGTTATTTATAGGAATCGGGTCAAATTTTGAACTAGAGCTATGCTTAGGACCCGATCTGACGTGATTTTGACCTGATGACCAAGGGTTCAAAGCTGGGGTTTTATTCTTTCCTTATGACTTAGGGGTCCAAACAGTGTTTCTTTCAAGGGTGACCGTGGAGGGGGTTTAGAACAAAAATACTCTCGGAGGTGTTTAAAAGACTGTCCCTTCGAAAGGCTATCCTGAGAGAATTATGTGAATCTCGCAAATGAAAATATTGTTTGATTCAAGCCACAGTACACCCTTAAAACAGTACTTGAGAAAGTGGCGGATTGTACCGCTGTTGCTACAAAAAAGAAGTACAATAGAAGAATTATGCGTCTCGTCGTATTTTGGAAGTACTTGAAAGGCAAATTTTGTAAGTACATGAACTTTTCTTTCGTTATCGACAGTACAAATACAAATCTGAAGTATAGTTTATTACTTCGTTTCAAATCGTACTGCTGGACGTACTTCTGAGCGAAGTCACGAGCGCACAACGACTTCGGTTTTACTTTGGCTATCTTCGGACTCCCCGAGAGGAGACAATCAGTTCGGAATAACTAACGTGCGTGAAGACGTGATCTTGTACACGTGGCTTCTCTGGTTTCTTACGTTATACGTGCACTGTAATTGCAACGACGAAACCACCATTCACAAAAGTCGTCGGTTTGGTGCAGTAGTAAGGTGTTTGCTTGCTGAGTAAAAAATCGTGGGTTCGAATCCCGGCGAGGGCATAACTTCTTTTTTTCAAAATATTTTTATATGTTCATATTTATTATTAACAATTTCTGGACAGATGGTTCTGGAGTACTGTTTTTACAAAGTAACGAGTCAAATCGTGTCAAGACAGGGTCGTGGGTTCAAGTTGGAGTTAGGATTCTATCAAATTGGACCACAAATTTAGTTATGGTTGTTTAGGTTAAGACCGGGTTACCGACTCAATCGCGTCATTCAGGTCAAGTTTAGGGCCGGGTCACCTACGTCCAGACCAGGCCGGGTCACCAAAATTGACCCGTTTCCAGCTCTGGTGTACACCACCGAATTGTTTTTTTCTTTCTAATTTGCAAATCCTTGTTAATTCTTTCCGTAGCCGCTGCACCCAATAACTTCTTTCTTGGCGCCATGTTGTTAGCTTCCGCGACAGAGACGAGGATCAACACTCGAAGTGGAATCGTGTACATTGGAAATGTGCATTTATGTGACATTCGAGAATGTTACACTAAAGTCTCTCACAAAATTGACATGTTTTACTGAGAAGGAATGGCAAGGATTATTTTGAAACATCTCAGAAGCAATTAACTTGGAATGTGATACGTATTTAAAATAGTTGTGGCACACCCAACTCTTTCAATTTTCCCTGCGTAAAGTGCTGCTTGAATTCAAGCAGTGTTGAAGAAGTCAAACTACAATTTTTACAAAGATCTCTATAGGAAATGGACGATCAATAATTATCCACGATCATCGTTAGTTTTCTACCAAAATTGTGATAGATCCTTGAAGTCGCGTTAAGTCCTCTCCTTTTATCCCGATCTTGCGCTTACCTTCATACAACTTATTTTCCTTAATATTGCGGAGTTGGATTAATGTTCTGCCTTGGACCGCTGTGGTTCGGTTGTAGAGCGCTCATCTCTGGTGCCTGGGGTCGTCGATTCGATCACCATTCATACCGTTTGGGCTTTGTGGTGGACAGACACAATGTGCGTAGGTTCTCCCGTTTCCTTCCAATTTCATCATTCCACCATATCACCATCATCATCCATATGACCTGAGCCAAAAGTTACCTGAACATCTTAAAATTAAATTAAACTTCATTTTCTGCCTCGTCCCCTTTTTTCCCATCAGCCATATTTTCAATGGCATCCTTTTACAATATAATCGCTGCCAAATTTCTAATTGTTCTTCTTTATTGTCTAGTATTATTAGTTTCTTACCACTCTCTTGAGCACTTCCTGATTATGCGTCTTCCATGCTCAGCTGATTTTTTTTATTATCCTCCATGTCCACAATTCGAAGACTTCCAAATTTTATTTTTACTTTTCCGAAAATATAACGTTTGCATTTCTTACAACAATATTCCACATAATAATGTAATTATTCTTTTCCTCAACTCTTTATTTTTTTCGATCCACAGAAGTAATTCTTGTTTTTAATGAATACTGAATACCTACTTCACCGTGGATTTCCTCTCTATAGTAACTGAATGGTATGAGATACTAAGCAAATTACTTAGAAAAACAGCGAACAATCTATCGTTTTACAAATCTGATACCAAATTCAAATTTCGTTCGAAGATGTAGTTCACAGCCAAATTTTCATTTACGTATTTTGAAAAGTTTATGAGATTGAAGCTAGCAGATGTTAAGACCAAAAATTATTGTGTGAAAAGTAAAGAACCTAGATCCAACTACAGAATTTGCACCTGTATTATTATTATCCATAGTTTTATCAACTTCTCAGAATACAAACAAACACTATTCAATTAATATAGGGACGAAATTTATAGGTAAAAACAGTAAATTAGGTTTCCCTAAACACTTTCAAATTATATTTAACTCTACTAACTAAAATAATTTATTACTATCGTGACATCTAACGGTGAAAATTGATAACGATCTTCTATAAATTATATTTAATTTAAAGTTACGTAAACTATACTCACATATTTTGGTATATTTATAGTTCTACATAAAAGCACAGAGTCTGGGAAACCGGAATTTCTGGGAAAAGAGGAAACTAAAAAGAGAGAAAAAATAAGACCAAACTATAATTTTAATTTACAAGTTAACTTGTTGAGAGATAGTTAAGATTATGGGAAGTGACATCGCCATTCTTTTCCGGGCCTTGAAATTTAACCTAAACTCCAGATCTTCTGGACCTTTAAAAATAAATATATTGCCAGGATCATATGTATGCACCGATAAAATCTATACAGTTCACCCTTTATCATATCGACGGCAGAAAAACAACTGTAACTACTACTACTACTACTACTATAATAATTATTTTTAATATTACTTGTATTATTATTATCTGAACAAAAACACCAGAGGTGCAAAAAGTGGAGCCAAGTTCTTTAGCCCTAAAAAGGTGTGAAATGGGAGACGGATGAGCCAAGTTCCTTGGTGACAGCATGTAACAGGAACAAAGGAACTTGGCGCGAGCTGGCAACAGCCTTAGGGTTGGTGGCGGTGGACGTAGTGGGTTTTAGGATCCCCACAGCCTTATAGCTTGAGGATCATGAACCTTGCCACCTCGCGCCAAGTTCCTTTGTTCCTGTTACATGCTGTCACCAAGGAACTTGGCTCATCCGTCTCCCATTTCACACCTTTTTAGGGCTAAAGAACTTGGCTCCACTTTTTGCACCTCTGGTGTTTTTGTTCAGATTTCACAGCTTTTTGTACGTGTATAATATATATACTCGCTCGCTCGGCCTCGTTTAGGTCCTCGCCCCCCGTAGCTGGCTGCGCCCCCAACTTCGAGTTTTTGGGTACTTACGCCCCTTTATCGTAACCACTCTCCAGGACACTGTGCTTCCATGTTGCAGATTTTTTCCTATACTCACCACCCGTGGGAATGAGATATTTATTGAAACATACCATATTTATTGTAACCTACTTGTGATGATACAGCAAATTTGCTTCCTGCTGGCGGCCCTAAAATCCACCAATACCAACCCTCAGGCTCGAACATCACCTGATGTTTTGCTCGGATTTCACAGCTTTTTATACGTGTATATATCCCTAGTTCAAACGTTCTGGAAAATGGATTATGACGTCAGCCATTTTGGATTCAAAATGATGTCTTTGCAGATATTTTGTAATCTACTAGTGATGATATACCGTCATACTTCGAAATTTCATATTTCAATTTTTAACGTCTTTTTTCTTACAGAACCTCAAAATCGCTGATTTTGCAATAAACTCTTGTTCCTGTATAGCATGCTGACGTTTTGTGACACGCGGAACTCGGCTGCATGCACTGCCGTACGTGTTGATACTCCCTCGATTCGCTCGCGTCGCTGCGCCAAGAATCCCACGGCAGGCCGCGCATCGAACTTGAGAAGTTTGGAGGAACTGCGTCTTTTTATCACAACCAGAATCTGCAGTTCACTGCGCCACATGATGCAGATATTCCCTCATACTCCAGAGCGCTGCGTCCGAATGGGGAAACTTCCACATTCTGCCTTGTATAACATGCTCCTGGCAGTGCTAACGTTTGTGACGAGTAAAACCTGGTGGGACACGCAGGAGTATTGGAAGTTGGCGCGAGGAACTAGGCTCATCTATATTCCATTTCACCACTTTTTAAGGTTGAAGGAGTTGACTTTACAGTTTTCACCCCTGTTGCTTTTGCTCGTATTTCGCAGCTTTTTACACTTGTGTAATGTATATACTCGTTTCGCCTCATTGGGGAGCTGCCCCCAGAATTCCAAGATGGCCTCGCTGGGGCGCACCCCTTTATCGCAATCAGGCTCCAGCTGGGAACTGTACCCTAGTAGGGGAGACGAGCCGAATTTATTCTTACCTACTCGTAATGGTACACCTTCATACCAAATTTCGTTTCTCTAGCTTCAGTCGTTATAAAGTGGGGCTTAGGCGGGCATTTTGGATAAAAGATGGACACATTTGTAACGTTTTCTTATATTTTCGTGACATACTCGTGATGATACACTGTCATACCAAATTTCATTTCTCTATCTCGAACGATGTGAAAAATGGTATTTCAGCTGCCATTTTGAATCAAAGATGGTGAATTTTTTAAAACGTTGTTATGTTTTCCTAAACTACTCTTGATAATACATCATTATGCCAAATTTCGTATCTCTGGCTCAAGCAGTTGGAAAATGGATTTATGACGTCCGCCATTTTGGATCCAAGATGGCGTTTTTAGAGATATTTTGTAATATTTTCATAATCTACTAATAATGTTGTACTGTCAAACTACATTTCATTATTCTAGCGGCAGCCGTTTAGGCTGTGTATTCTTTAAAATTTTAGGGTTGTCGGCCATTTTGAATCCAAGATGGCGACTTTTTCAAATTTTTAAAAAGTTTTCTTAATTTGCTATCAATGATGTAGTTTCATACCAAATTTCACTGTTCTATCTTTAGTCGTTTTGGCTGTGTATTCTTTGAAATTTTAGGTTTGGCGGCCATTTTGAATCCAAGATGGCGATTTTTTCAAAATGTCGGAATTTTTCCTTTATCTACTTATCATCCTCTACCTTCAGACCAAATTTCATGTTTCTAGCTTACTCCAAACACCCTAAACAATATGATGAGTGAGTCAGTCAGTCAGTCAGTGAGTGAGTGAGTGAGTGAGTCAGTTAGCCTAAAATGTGCAATTTCAGGGGTCCACAACTAGAACATAGTTTGAGATACGAATATAAAATTTTGTACATCTGCACATATTTACCATATCTCCTTAACGGCAAAAGCTCATATTCCTATCTTTAACATCTTTTTTCTTACGGGGCCCCCAAATCGTCGATTTTGCCATAAACTCTTGTTCCTGTATAACATGCTTGTGGCAGTGCTGACGTTTTCTGACGTGAAGAACTTGGCTCATGCACTGCCGTGCATGTTGATACCACTATAGGGGTGGCACACCTGGTAATAGTGTTTTGTTTAATGTGAAAGTTTGCCACATGTCGGACCTAAGCTAATCGCAGTTGCGATGAGGTCTGAGTTCTTAGGACAGCGTCTCCAAGATTCCTTGTTCGAATCCAGGCTCCGGTATATATGTTTGTGGACTTTAGAAACGCAGTAGGTAATAGAATCAAGACAGGTCGAAGCCATTATTTACTAAAACGGCCCGAAATCCAAAGTTTACGAGAATTTTCGTTCAAACTTTGGTCTAACGCAACAATACAAATAGGAACGAATTACAAGGACAGTATTTTAAATATTATTCTGGAATCATGGTGATGTTGACAAATTATTATTTATAAATGTCTACTCTCAAGCTATTTCTGTTTCAGCTTTGTTTGTATCGGGTCACCCAGGTTCCCTAGATCCCCTATGCCTACCACTCCGCCTTTTCATGTCAGGTACTTAGTTCAGGTATTTCGTATTTCCTGGTGTTATACTACTACTTACGCAAAAGTACTAGATATAGTGTTTTACTTAGAAACAAGTTGACTTTTCTAGCGGTAAGACTTGCTGAACACACAATTTTATTTAGTTTGAAATATAAAATTTAAATGGAACGGCGGTGGTTCAGTCCAGATAGCATGACAGCTTGTAACAAGGTTGCAAGTCACTTGCTTTGAGCTGGTCAAAATTGATATTGTGTTAAACTTAACGAACAAGCATGAAACAAATGCGTATGGAACAACAAAAATGACTTGGTTGTTGTAACTAACCTCATTCAAGCTTGTTGGAACAAGCAACTATGCAAGGAAGGTTGTCAAAATTAAAATTTATTTTAATTTTGTTTCTTTGCACTTTTGCTGTCGTCTCAGTGCGGTCAAGTTCCATCACGTGCCAAAACGTTTTCGCTGTAAGCTACTCTTCAGCAACTCCTACACTTCTACTACAGGGGTCTCTTGAGATTTGATGAATCAAGTATAAATAGCACTTGAATAGCGAGTTAGGGAGTGTAGTTCTGTGGCCTATTCGTGATTTCATAGGATTTTTTGAAAATAAGACTGAGCATTCAGCAGCCCTTTTAAGTCTGGATTTTCACAAAGCATATGACGCCGTACCTCTTTCCTATTTGCAACAAACTTTACAAAATTTTGGTTTTGGTCCCACAATAATGGGAATAATATCAGCCACATATTCAGGACGCAAAGCCTTTATTAAAGTACAGGGAACTCTTACGAAAGGTATACCCTTACAGAAAGGCCTCCAACAGGGCGACCCCATGGCCCAAAATTTATTTAGCTTAAGTCTAGCCCCTCTCATTTTTTCTTTGCAAAGTAATAAAAGAGAGGTACCAATATATCACCGTCAGTTTTCCGCACAGTCGTATGTCGATGACGTGTTATGTTTTTTATCGTCTCCCAACGATCTTCCACATATAACAAAGCAAATAAAAATGTACGAAGCACATTCAGGAGCTTCTCTCAACAAAAACAAAACAAAAATCCTGAGTCTCAATGCAACGAAAAACCATGAGTATGCTCGTTATTTTGATACTGTACCAAAGATAAAAATTTTAGGGCTGGTTTGGACCCCGAAAATTCAAGAATCATGTCAACATACTTATAACCAGGTACTACAAGGCATGCGACATTTTATGTATATCCACAAAACCAGAAATCTGGATTTATTTTCGAGAGTATCATTCTTGAAACAGTACGCTTTGAGCAGGATGTGGTACGTGGCCCAGGTTTTTTACCCTCCCCCAAATATAGTACGGCAGCTTAAAAGTGCAGCGATGTTTTTTCTATGGTTTAGACAACCTATAAGAGTGTCCTATCAAACAGCCATTTTACCCCTCGAACAAGGGGGATTAAATATGCAAGAAATCGAAATTCAAGCTTACAGTTTGAACATGAATAGAATCGTAAACACCCTATGTCAATATTGGTATACTTTAACAGGTACCATTATAGAGGCCTGTATCCGTGTCATGGATTTCATTTTTCCTTTGAACATTTATCCATGGGCACACAAATACCCATATTTAAAAGATTTCTTAATAGATGTAACATATAACGCTTTAACAACTCAGTCCTACGATTCCATGACCGTAAAGCAATTCTATAGTGAATTTTTAACAAAGAAATTACAAAATTATACACCCGTAGTTGTGGAGAAAGATATTTCCATAGAATGGACACAACTGTGGACGAATATAACCTCTTCCTTTCTATCAAACCAACAAAGGTCACTGTGGTATAAAATTGTACATGATTTGTACTTAAGCCCTGAGCGCTTATTTAGATGTGGTATCACTAATACAAATGAATGTCAACATTGTAAAATTCCATGTACTAGTGAACATATGTTATCTCAATGTCAATTAATTAAACCAGTCTGGGAATTGTACCAAATTTTTGTAGCTAACATAACACGAGACAATCCTAAGAACATAAGCTACAATCAATATGTAAATCGACCTGATCATTCTTTGTTTCCAAAAAAGAAAACAGCTTCTGTAACCTGGATAACAGGAAACACAATATCATTAATACTCAACAGGTCTTATCCCATACATGTGGAAATTTATAGAGCAGAGCTCCAATATGCCTATAACAAAATGCACAGTGACTATCGGAGAAAACATTTCGCAAATTTTCTGTCTGTAATATTCTAAAAGAAAAAAAAAAGTATATCTATATATATATATATATATCCAATGAAAACAAAAATGTAAATATAACTCCCTGTGTAATGTAAAATAGTTAATAAAGATTAAAAAAAAAAAAAAAAAAAAGTGGCCTGGTGACTATAGCATTGGATTAGTGCACCAGTGGTACTCGGTTCGATTCTCACCCAGGGCAACTTTTTTTAATTTTTTAAAGAAGTACAATATGATTTTCCTTCTTGTCTTGTCAAGTTATTTAAACCTTGCTTCTTGTAAACTAGACTGCTTGATTCAATCTTGTTTTAAGCTTTTTGGCTTGACTTGCTAAGCTTGCAAGAAGTTGTGAAAGTAAGGTTGATTTAGTTTAGAGTCAAGTCAAAATTGCTATATGTGCTGTGATAGAGCGCTCACGTTTGATTAATGGTTTGATCCCGGCTCATGCCATGTGGGTAGTGGCGTAACGTTCGGGCTCAGGTAAAAGAGGGCCCCCGTCCGATTTTCTAGATTTACTGCATATTATTTAATACAACTTTAATTTCTAATTTAATGAGAAAAATTGCATGCAAAAGGCACAAACTAAAAACTTGATTGATCCGGAGTCCAGTTTTGTAATGTTAGGGGAATCTCCCATTTGTTAGCAAGGGATGTAGTTAACGACATAGCCCTATCAACGTCACTGATTTTTAACAATTTAGGCTACTAAGGAAATCAACTTTTTTTCTTTCTTCTGGAAGATGCCAAAGAAGGATTATATGCTGCCACTCGTTATGCGAAAGATTCCGTTATATCGATGGCGTTGTCGGATTGACTTCATATATGATATACAGACACCTTACGACCTCTAGGGTGTATATTCGGTGCAAGATGGCGCTACGACCGAAAATTACAAAAATATTCAAATTTTTAAGCATTTTAGACATGATCACGCCCCTAAGTTGTTAATAAGCGAAGTTATGCGGGGATGCGGGGCCCCGAGCAAGCCAATTACTTGGGGCCCATTTAATTTGGTATTAAGTCTCAATTTAAATTTATCGTCAGTAGCAGTATACACTAACACTACTTGTGTTTGCTATACACCTCTATAAAGGGGGCCCGGATAAAAGTTTTGCGGGCGGGCCTGCACTCATTTCGTTACGCTACTGCATGTGGGCTGTGGTGAACAAACACCATGTGCGTGGGTTTTCTCCCTTTTCCTATCACTTCATTCAATTATCCCATTACCATTAATTCGGCCTGAACTAAAACTCTGTAAAGGCCTTAAAATTCAATTCAAATGCAAAATAAAATTTAAACGAATATAATAGTTATGTTATATATTTAGTATCTCGGACAAAAACAACTTGTAATGTAAACCACCAAGTGCTAAAAGCATCGAGGTCCCATTAATCACCACCAGGTTTTCCAATACACACTTTAAATTATGAGATATCTCAATCCCAGCTTACAAACAAGAGTGCATTGAATTATCAAGCGATGTTTTGACGTGCCTTCTATACGCTAATCTAGCTTATTCCAAACAATAGGTTCGTTTTCCCAAAAATAGAAAAAATGAATCGGAAGACAGAGAATTAAGGTAAAATGAATGAAAAGTTTATTTTGTACCAAACTTAAAAAAAAAACATTATAAAACCTTGAAACAAGTTTGTCTTGCAAAAACACATCCAAAACTAAAAATAAACTCACGTAATTTCTCTTTGAATAACTGAAAGAATAACGGAATCGTAACATCTGATAACTAACATCTGCACTTAAATTCCTCACATTCATGCTCACAGAAAATTACGTTACTGAATTTCCTCAAAATATCAGTTTCGAATGAAAACAAACCAATACAATGAGCCACAATCCATTACACACCGAAAAACATTCTATGAAAAGTAAATATTTTCGTATACTTTCTTCGTAAAAATTCACAACACGTGAACACATAGAACAAAACTATTTTCACAGTAATAATTACTCACCAACTTAAGTACAAAATCGTAGTTTGGGCTCATGTGAGAACTCTTCCTTTCAAGAGCTTAATACCGCCCCTCCAGAAAGGATTGCCATAAATGAAAGACCAGAATGACTGCTTCAAAAACCAATGAATGAAAATAATTCCACAAGAATTGCAGATATTCTTGTCTCATTAAACCACCGACTCAGAAGGAAAAACACACCTTCTTTCCACATAAAAATCTCTCACACGTACCTCCCACTTCGATTTTATAATTTCACAAACAACACTAAGAAATACGATGCGACACGTACCTGCGATTTCACATAACTCAAGCCTAAAGCTTCAAGCCACATGGACAGTCATGCTCAAGTTTCAGCAACCAATCAGAGACCAGTTACACAGTCATGCTACTAGCGAGCTAATCAAACAATCTGAAGACCCCCTATAAGCAATAATTGAGGTACCCTCTAGGAGACAATTCTCCAACTCATCCTCCGAACCAAACGTATCGCTCAGAGCAAAGCATCATCATCCGAGCCAAAAATACATCTCATAATTTTGAACTCTCAAAAACACATATCATTACAGGCACCCTGACCCCAAAACATAAATTTGGGTAACAAAATTTATGTTTCAAAAACCAACATAAACACATTTTCAAAATTAGCATTTCCAAATACCATGATTACTCAAAAATCAATACTCTCAAAAACACTTTCAAAAATCCAATGCACGTGCAAAATTCGTGTACTCCAATTAATATTTTAGCGCTAATTATCGCTGAATGACTTTCCCTGAATCAGGTGAATGATTATGAAAACGAATAATGGAAACAAGATGAGTGAATTTGTTAGTAAATAATGAATGAGGATGAATGAATGACTATGAAAACAACACAAAACACCCACAGTGAATGATTATGGAACAAGAGAAAATAGTGTAAAGCATCATCATGCAAATACCAAATTAAACATTACGCCTAGGAAAATACCTTTTCACAAGTGACACATGAGAAATAACCTCTTTTCCTCCTGAATCTTTACATAATACAGTATTAGGCGTACGAAATTCCACAATTTCATAAGGACCATGAAATATGTGAGACAACGATTTTGTCACATTATCTTTCAATGATGAACGCGTTTGAGACTTTACCAAAACCTGATCTCCTAATCGGAAGTTCACAGGTATTTTCTTGCTATTACACACCTTTCTTCTGATTTCCCAAGCTTCCTCCATATTTTTGAACGCATGTTTCCAAACATCGACATCATTGGAATTCAAGTCATCTTCAGAAATTTGCCATTGAGTCAACAGTGGGTCAATAGGATCCCTTCCCACATACAACCTAAAAGGACTCACAGCCAAATTGCAATGATACGATGAATTTATAGCTAGTTGCAATTCATCAATATATCTGGTCCACTCTCTCTGTTCATCAATCAGATAACATTTAAGCGAGTCTTTTACCAATTTCACGTATTTTTCTACTGGATTCCCAGCTGGAAAATAAGGACTGCTCTTGATGTGCTTAATTTCCCATCCACATAAGAAATTATAAAAATGATTCGATGTAAAATAAGATGCTCTATCTGTCGTCAAACATTCAACAAAGACCCATTTACAGAAAGCTCTATAAAGCGCTCTAGCAACCAACTTAGAATTTGCTTTCCGTAACGGAACGATGTGCAAAAACCTAGAGCAATTATCCAGACACAACATCAAATAATGTGCATTGTTGCTATTTGGCAATGGTCTCGCCAAATCACAATACCAATGAGCATTTACTTTCTTATCATATGTGGAAATAAGTTCACCTTGCTTCTTGCCATGATCCGCTTTCGATTTCTGATATTCATGACAGGTCCTTACGTACGTTCTAATTTCGTCCCAAATATTCCTCCAAGTAAAGTATCTGGATATTTCCTTCATGGTTTTTAGCATCCCAGCATGTCCTTCAAACTGAATCGAATCATGAAAATAAGACAAGATCATAGGCTTCAATACCGCCGGAAGCAAGATTTTATATCGCTTCTGTTTCGCTTTCGTTTTCAAAAACAAAAGATCTGACTTAATTACATATTCCCCTTTTTCTCCTCCATTCAAAAGTACTTCATCATAGATACCTTTGATCTCAGGATCCACTTTTGATAATTCCTGATATCATCAAACACTAAAGGAATTGACCAAAAATTACAAAAATTCCCAGAATGCAACATATCTAGATATTCATCAGGATCTCCTTCCACGTCCTCAAACAACGTTGAATCATGCATCCGAGACAAGAAATCACTAACCAGATTCTTACCAGAAGGAATATGAACGATTTCAAATTTAAATTCAAGCAGCCGTTGAATCAAATTTCCATACCTAGTGAGATCTCTGGCATTCTTAAGGCAAAACATAAGTGACTGGTTGTCGACATAAACAGTAAATTCATTAACCAAGAAATGACGATACCTTTGAATCACATTATACAGGGCCAACATTTCCAAAAAATAAATGTTTCGTTCAAAGTCACAACTTTTGAGCTTTCTACTGTAAAATGCGCAAGGCCGCAAGTTTCCATTTTCATCCTTTTGCGCTATCATCCCTCCAAAACTCCGGAGGCTGCTGTCGGCATATACATAGATCTTTTACTAAGATCATCTTCAAAACAACCTGTTCCTCAAACATCCTCTTAACATGTTCAAGACTGAGTATGCCTATCTGTCCACTTTTTGTAATTCGGAGCTCCATTATGGGCCATAATACCCGCATAATCTTCTATAAAAGGAGAGAAGAAACCCAAAAACAATAATAATCTTCGAAGAGCTCTCTGATTTTTCTGAACTGGAAGATTTTCGATCGTTTCCAAGCGTTCAGGTAGCATAGTCATCTCGCCATCCCCGACAAAAAATCCGAGAAATGGAATTTCCCTCTGAAACATCCTTAATTTCGAAGGAGAAATCGTGATCTCTTTCAACCTATTAAAAACTTTCATAAGTAAAATTTTATATTCCTCGACATTTGATCTCCACAGGACCAAATTATCGAAATAGATCGAAACTCCTTCGCCTTTCAATGTTACCAAGGACATCATCCATAGCACGGACTAGTGCTTGCATACCTACAGATAATCCCATTCCTATCCTGCAATATTGATACAATTTCCCATCCACTGAGAAAGCAGCATACGGCCTACTAGCAGGATCTAGCAAACACTGGAAAAATGCCTTACGTAAATCACATTGCGTAATAACACGAGCTCTACTTATTTCAGCAATAGCATATTCCAGATTCGGACATTCAATTGAATCACCCCTTATCCTTTTATTCAATTCATGAAAATTCATCAAAAGTCTGTGATTTATCCTTATTTCTAATGACGAAACATGGAGAACGATATTCTGAAAAAAATTCTTCAATGACATTATTATCAATTAATTCTTGTAACAACTTACGTGTCTCAGATTTCAAACTTTGTGGAATAGGGTATATCTTTTCTTTAACAACAACATTATCTTTAAGTTCGATTGTGTACATGAAATCTTTTATACACCCTATTTTGTCAGTAACGACCTCCTTATAATCAATCATAAAAGCCTTTACAAATTCAGACAAACCCCTGTCTTGTTCCAAAAACGATTGATCAACATTCCCCACAATATTAGAAATTTCATCCTGCAAATTATTATTACAAGAATCAGTCGAATAATCCTCCCCCAAATTAAACATATTACCACCCGCATACTGGGCTAAAACAATGTCATGAGGATACACATCTTCTCCACGAACATGATCAAAAGCATTTAAATTACGAGTAATAACTACATTTCGACTACCTTTTTCGAGAACAGAACATGTGTCCTTCAAATTGCTTCATTTATCTGAAATATCTTTTTTCCTTTCCTTCGTAGCAAACCGAACGATATTATTTGAAATTTTGTTTCGATTTTTCCGAGCTTGTGAGAGTGTTACGCCGCAGATTACCAGAAGTATTCAAATTAGAACATTTAACATGATCAGAGTAAGTATTTTCAAAAAATAGTTGTTTACTTTCTTTATTTCGAACAATAGTTCCTTCATTCGAAACAGAATCAAAAAGAGAACAAGAATTACTGCTTTTTTGCTCCAAATCAAAATTTGATTTCCGACGACCGCGACTACTCAAACCACGTTGCTGAGCTGCTCCACCATTATCTTTACCATGTCTTCTCTTCAAGGACTTGCGAGGTCGAAATACCACGCCGCCGCCCCCATCACCACCAACACCATCATTAGGTCTGGAACTGTAACCACTGGACAACGTGTGCTGTACTCCTTCACCTTCCGCAGGATCCATACAACCATCAAGAAACTGCCGCTTTCCTTCTCCATTCAGATTGGACCTCTCAGGACAAGACCCAAGAATCGGAACTGCAACATCAGGATCAGAACCATAACCACTGACCCAAGAACGCTGGACTGCACCATCTCCACCAACAATGAAAATTCCATGATAGGATTCAGGAAACTGCTCCACTCCACCCGAATCAGGACCGATTTTCGGACTGGAAACTTCACCATCGAAAAATTGGCTTCAAACCACTCCGTCTGAAAATGGGCTTCGAACCACTCCGTCTCTACGAGAACCACCACCAAAACTGGAATCAGGATCAACTTCCGGGACAGGATCACCACCACAGGACCATGGATTATGCCGTACTGTTCCTGTACCACCATTAGGGCTGGTACTGGAACTAGGATCTGCACCATTGGACAACGGATTCTGCCTTGTTCTGCAACCATCAGAACCACCATTCCAAAGAACCTTTCCATTAACATTCTCTAGGGCCAAAATATCGCCATCGGACACCCCACGTGGCATATTGGGCATCTTAGACACATCTCTTCCCCTAGAACGAGAATCATAACACAAAGTAGTCTGTCCAGGAAAAATTTGTTCACAATTTTTATGTAGCGTATAAGAAATTTCTAAGTCTATCCTAGAAACGGTAATTGTTTTCGCAATCGGATTAATGAAAATAAGCTGTTTTTCAAATGTTTCTATTCCAATGAAAAGATCACACCCCAGATTCTTCATTACGTAGGCATTAATCGTGAAATATTTACCATTTAATCCAATTTGAAACTGCACGCTTACGTTCAGCGTTATTTTCTCTTCCGTAATTGTTTGACCACGAAAAATACTTTTCTTAAATTTGCAACACTTCCGATTTTTCAATTGTTCAAACAATCGTTCACTGATTAAGTCACATTCAAGACCAGTGTCTATAAGAGCTGAAACCTTGAAGTTTGGAGTTTCCAACATGAACCAAACTCCTTTCCCCGCTTCAGAAAAATTAGGCCTTTTTCTTTCTCCCGAAAAATGTCTTGCATTACGGGCTCTCCCATTCCGTAAACATTCTTTCTTTAAATGTCCACCTTCATCACAAGACCAACATTTAACGTCAGATTTAGAGACTCGAAGGTTCGAACTCGAACTCGGTCGATTGTCATCCTCCCGAAATTCCATAGAAAATTGCGATGAATGAAGTTCATGAGAAAAGTAAACCTCCAATATATTCAAGAGTTCTTGTTTACTACTAGGAATCGTAAGAAAAAACAAACGTTCACGAATTTCCGGACTCACACCATTCGAAAAAACAGTAATATAGTCTGTATCACTAACTTCCAAACGAAGTAACTTCATTGCAGTATGAAACCTCTTTACATAGTCTTTCAACGTCTCACTATCACGTTGTTTTCCGTACCACTTTACAACAACTAGTTGTTGAATAGCTCGGGAAGAAATTAATTTTCGAAAAACAACCATCGAAAATCCTCCCACGATTTACAAGCTTTCTCTCCCTCTTTCATGACTTCATACAACTGGGATTTACACTTAATTTCTAAATCAAGAACAAATGGTAACAACGAATAACGTTCAGCAGAATAAAATTCATCTGCTAGACGTATAAAATTATACAGTGCACATGGTTCTAAACCATCACAAAAATTCAAATTTCTCACAAAATTATCAAGTATGGTGACAGAAATTTTGTCTAATAGTTTGTCATTTCTAACATTACTTGTTTCATCTAATGACAAATAATTTTAATTTCGTTTATTACCAAAAGTAACAACAGTCGGACTTAAAACTGAGCTCCCTACATTTTTAGTAGCTAACCGTTCCCGCTAGCTTTCTTTATTTTGCAGAAATTGAATTCTTTCCTCACATAAGCATATCATATGAAGCAAATTCTGATTTACCTCAGGGTTTTCAGTACTACCTTGCATACCCTGCATTTCATTAATTAATTCTTTTAATTGCCTTTCGTCATACCCGAAAAGAACATTTCTTTTCTCGTCTTTACTCACAAGCAACAAATCGGTCACAGAAAAATCAAGTTTAACATCACGGGTTACGTCAACACCTCCCACTCCTTTCCCGTCTGACCTTGACATTGTAACAGCTAGTGAAACAAAAAGGCAAAGAAAGAATGCCTCTAGCGTTCTTCGAACGAACATAAGCTTACAGAGTCTAACAAACACCTCTATTTTTCTCGTCTTCCAACGACCTATTGTGAGCTATGTGAAATGTTGTAATGTAAACCACCAAGTGCTTAAAGCATCGAGGTCCCATTAAACACCACCCGGTTTTCAAATACACACTTTAAAGCACGAGATATCTCAATCCCAGCTTACAAACAAGAGTGCATTGAATTACCAAGCGATGGTTCGACGTGCCATTCTATACACTAATCTAGCTTATTGCAAACAATAGGTTCGTTTTCAAAAAATAGAAAAAATGAATCGGAAGACAGAGAATTAAAGTAAAATGAATGAAAATTTTATTTTGTACCAAACTTAAAAAAAAAAAAAAAAAACATTCCAAAACCTTGAAACAAGTTTGTCTTGCAAAAACACATCCAAAACTAAAAATAAACTCATGTATTTTTTCTTTGAATAACTGAAAGAATAACGGAATCGTAACATCTGATAACTAACATCAGCACTTAAATTCCTCACATATTCACGCTCACAGAAAATTACGTTACTGAATTTCCTCAAAATATCCGTTTTGAATGAAAGCAAATCAATACAAGTGAGCTTCAATCCATTACACACCGAAAACCATTCTATGAAGAATAAATATTTTCGTATACTTTCTTCGTAAAAATTCACAACACGTGAACACATAGAACAAAACTATTTTCACAGTAATAATTACTCACCAACTTAAGCACAACAAAATCGTAGTTTGGGCCCTTGTGAGAACTTTTCCTTTCAAGAGCTTAATACCGCCCCTCCAGAAAGGATTGCCATAAATGAAAGACCAGAATGACTGCTTCAAAAACCAATGAATGAAAATAATTCCACAAGAATTGCAGATATTCTTGTCTCATTAAACTACCGACTCAGAAGGAAAAACACACTTTCTTTCCACATAAAAATCTCTCCCACTTCGATTTTATAATTTCACAAACAACACTAAGAAATACGATGCAACACGTACCTGCGATTTCACATAACTCAAGCCCAAAGCTTGAAGCCACATGGACAGTAATGCTCAAGTTTCAATAACCAATCAGAGACCAGTTACACACTCATGCTACTAGCGAGCCAATCAAACAATCTGAAGACCCCCTATAAGCAATAATTGAAGTACCCTCTAGGAGACAATTCTCCAACTCATCCTCCGAACCAAAAGTATCGCTCAGAGCAAAGTATCATCATCCGAGCCAAAAATACATATCATAATTTTGAACTCTCAAAAACACATATCATTACAAGCTTTCTCATGAGGTTCTTCCAAGCAACCTGGGTTCTTCATTATAAAAGTATTTTTAAACACATTTTCACCTTCTGAAATCCGAATCTATTTTTCAATTTCATCCGTTTGGAAATTTCTACTGCCTTATGTAATTTACTACTTAATGTGACCATTAATGTGCAGTAGTTTTCTTAAGAAACTAAAACGTAATAACGTAGAGCAACAATTCTGAAACATTTCCCTATCTTGCCAGTAGACATTTACGCCTCTTCAGCTGAAATTATGTAAAAATAAAATCACGTAGGAATTGCTTGTCTGTAGTAAATATTACACAATTAAATTTAGCCACATCTGCCAGACATTTGCACAAACAGAAAAAGCATTGATTAAAAAGAAATTGCAATTCTGACCGGGAGGTGGTAACACATGCATGTCTCACAGAGGTCCAGTAGAGTCCAGTATGTGTGCTTAACGTTTATGTTAAACTAGTGACGTAAGAAGTTACTTAAAATTTTTCTGTTATTCAGTAATAAATTTAACACAATTCGCCCAATTTACTGCTGAGCAGTGTTGTCAGGTGGACGAAATGTTGCTGGAAAATGGTAGAAACTTGGCCACATGAAGGGTAAAAGAGAAGAGAAGACAAACAATCTCGAAATGTAGTCGAATCTTTTTGTTATAAATTTCAGCAATTTTAAAAGTAATCTTAGTAGGTGGGAATTTTTGTACAAAAATCGAGATTTTTTTTTCAGTACTTTAAGGAAATATTGGGACGGTAACCTGACAACACTGCTGCTGCGTAGTTTTTGGTTTAGTCGGCAAGAGTGAAGAGTTTACACCTGTGATGAAAACTAAGAAGAAAACAGAATACACAAAGGAGAAGATAATTTCAAGAACGAAACGTGATTAATGATGTCAGTAGGGAAAATTTCCAGCGCAAGGGAAAATAAAAGAATGAAAAATTTCCCAAATCAAATTTTTCCACCCCAAAACTGGGTTTTTATTGTAATATTAATGAATATCATCATCATCATATTCAGCCGTTTTCTATCCCTGTTCGTTCCACATATCTCGATCTGCTGCTATCCTCATCCATCTAGCTCCTGAAAAACGCTTGAATTCATCTACCCATCTTGCATTTGAATGTCGTCTCGATTGTTTCTTTTCTGTAGGAATCCAATGTAGTATATTAGTCGTCCACCTTCCATATGTTCGTCTAGCTATGTGACCGGCCCATTTCCACTTCATCTTCGTCGCAGTCTTGATTACACCATCTACCTTTGCTTGTGCGCGAATTCATTCAATTGTCTTCTTGTCCCTCCTAGTTATTCCTACCATGCATCTCTCCATTGCTCTTTGTGTGACTCTCAATCTTTGATTCTTTTGCGTCAATGTCCAAGTTTTACAGCCATACATCATCACAGGTAAGACACATTGATTATAAACTATACGCTTCAGACACATTGGTAGTTTGTTTGCTTTTGAAAATAAAGTGTAGTCTTCCAAACGAACTCTACGCCATTTTACATCTTCTATTTATTTCACCAGTCAACTTGGCATTCGATGTTTCGAGCTGGCCTAGGTAAACATACTCATCAACTATGCCTATTGTCTTTCCGCTAATTTTTATTTCCCTCTTTGCAGCATGTTGATTGTATATGACTTTTGTTTTACTTAAATTCATTTTAAGGCCTATTTTCGAACTCTCATTACTCAGTTCTTCCATTCTGGTTTGTAGTTCTTCTGCACTTAAGCAAATAATACTATATCATCAGCGAACCGTAGGTGATGAAGATATTCGCCATTAATTTTAATTCCCACTTCATCCCAGTTTAAATTTTGGAACACTCTCTCCAGAACCACAGAAAACAGTTTTGCAGAAATTGAATCTCCTTGCCTTATCCCTTCTCCAACTAAATTTTTCACTTTCTTGATGTAGTCTAATGACAGATGTGGCAGTCGAATAAATATTTCGCAGTAGCTTGTAGTATGCATTTTGGATACCTTGATATTCAAGTGATTTAAGTAGTGCTGCCAAGGAGACCGAATCGAAAGCTTTTTCAAAATCTACGAATCCCAAACATAGTGGAAGTTCATATTCATTAGTCCTTTCCATAACTTCATTCAATGCTTGTATATCGTCCATTGTGCTAAATCCATGACGATATGCGGATTGTTGCCTTCGCTGGTTAAAATCCAAGTCCCGTTCAATTCGATTCAAAATAACTTTGGTGAACATTTTGAATAGAATTGAGAGTAAACTAATTGGTCTGTAGATTTCGACGCATTCTTTGTTCTCTGTCTTGTATATACAACAAAATTATAACAGCATTGTTCCAACTTGAGGATATTTCTCTCTTCCTCTGGCATATCGAGAATAATTTCGCAAGTTTCTCTTTCATCTCCCCATTTAAATATCTCTACTGTGAGTCCATCGTCTCCTGGTGATTTTCCGTTCTTCATCCCTCGAATTACTTTATCCACTTCTTCTCTCATTATGTCTGGGACATCTACATCATTTTCTCCTGAGTCTTCATTTCCTAGCTCTTCTTCGAAATAGTACAATTCTCTGTAGAAATATTCAAATATTTTTTATAATTTCTTCCTTATTTTGTGTTACGGTCTCGTCTGGTCTCTTATTGCAATTATTTGAATTTTCCCTTTCATGAGCTGCTGTTTGGTTTCCTTCAGACTCTTGTTTTTCTCTATTGTATTTCTTACAAGATTTTTGTTATATCTTCGTACATCCTCTCTTATTTTCTTCCTTACGGTTTTATTTAGTTTTATATATTCAATCCTCTTTATGTGATTTTTCTCTTCTTTCATTTCCCTGCCTTTCTTCATCAAGAGTTTAGGTTCTTCTGAGATTTTGTTCTCCTGTTTTCTTTCTGGTGGCTGTTATTTTCTTGGCTGTCTCTCTTATTACCTTCGTCAGTACTTTATTTCTGCTATTGATGTGTTCTTCATCCTCTAACTCTTCCAAGGCGCTGAATCTGCTGCTTAGTTCTATCTCGAATGTTTTTCTGTTTTCCCTAGATTTTCCAGATCTAAAAGTGGCTGTTTTCTTCCGATAAGCTTCTTTCTCTCAAGTCTAGTATTTAGTTTCAGCTTACATCTCATCGTTCAGTTAACATGTATCCACTTCAAATGTTACATCTGAGAAAACGACACACTTACCCATTTAAGGATAATCTAAAGCAACGTTCTCCAACAAAAGATGGCAGCACTATTTCCGTATACCTCTAATGCATTTTCACTGTTACACGAAATTTCACTGCTGCTCCTACAAATTCCAGCGCATAGAGTTCAAACTTTCAGGAAAGAAAGTTCATAACAAATTCAAGAGCATGGTCGATGCCGATTTTTAATTTTCTTATTTGTTCATTGTTGAAAGAGCTTCATTGTGTTACGATATTCACAACAACAATGAAGCGATTTCAACAATGAAGGAAAACGAAAATAAAAAATCGGCATCGATCATGCTCTTGAGTTGGTTATGAACTTTTTTCCCTGAAAGTTTGAACTCTATACGCTGGAATTTGTAGGAGCCGCAATGAAACTTGGTGCAACGATAAGAATACATTAGACATATACGGACATAGTGCTGCCATCTTTTGTTAGAGACCATTGCTTTAGATTATCCTTAATGCTATTCTGGTCTTTTTTTTTTCATTATTAGAAATGCAGTTTGGTATATGAAAAGCTCCATTATGAGGCAGCGTCTGTGAGTCACAGTCCCCACACACTCTGTAACACTTACAAATTCATCAAGATTCATTCACAGATTCGTTATAATTCTTGAAGTTTTAAGTTTTGTAAAGTTGTGAATTGTTAATAACTCTGATAAGACGATTTTATTTAACGGAAAGAGAAAGTACTAAAAATCTGATTTCTGTTTATAAGCATTTCTTTATTTAATTATAAAGGATTAACTAGTTTTTGAAGCGTGCAGACAATGAGGAGTTTTTGTTAATCAAATAGTCTAACGACGAAAACCCTTTATTTTACAAAATATATCTTCTCTAGTGGTACAAAAGTGTTATGAAATTTCATTATTTGGAATTTACATTCAGTTTCTAATACATTTTGAATTACCCTGGTTTTACATAACAATCTTTAACAACTTGTTTCGTTTTTATGTTATATTACCGAAAATTTAATAGTCTAACCTAACGCCTTTACAAATGGGGAAAGAAAACAATAAAGTGTTCAACTAAGTGTCCTTAAAGTTTCTTTTTAGCTTAGCATTTTTTTTAACTCAACCTAAATGCAAAAGAGAAAGCAACAGTAGCAATAATGGAACAACAATTGAAAAATAACTACGCAGTGGTGTAATGAACAGGTTCCTCGCCCCTAAATCTCGTGCACCCCCTGAGCCACAGGGATTGTGCTCCTGTGGCTCAGGGTACCATACGTTCAAAGGTAAAATTAGCAACACACAGTTCATTTGGTAACCTTTGCAAATGGTTGTGTTAATATGTTTCCGATTATTATAATCCATACTTTCTTTTAACAACTGTAGGTATCATACCACGTATTTAAGTAAAAGGCTGTGCTTATATTTTTCATTGTTTATACTTTCAATTTTTGCTTGAATGTTGAAGATTGTAAGATTGTTGAAGATTGTTGAAGATTTGTAATAATTGAAATAAGGATTATTTCAATATCAATATAAATCAATTTTGTTTAGAGATCTTTTGGCATTAAGCTACTTATCACACTGTTATGAGATATTATTGTATTCATTGAGTGTTCTCGCAGAGCACCGCCTCAACAGTGTTGCACGCATGGCCATATTTAACAGAGTTGCCAGCTATACAAAGTTATTTTGTCATTATCATATTTCGTGATACCATTAACATCTACGTATGTTAGCATTGTAGAATTAAAGTGTACTCCAGAGTTACCGCAGAACTTTTTACCCCTAGTCGATTAGTTTATGACTATTTTAACTTGATGCTCTCCGTAAATTAATAAAACGCTTCCCCTATCAGGGCTACAACTAAAATGCGTTGTATTAAACTATAAATTCACAAGTACGTAGCAAATTTTCATCCACAAGTGATAAAAAAACAAAACCAGAGGGTAGAAACACAAATCATACGCAAGAGTCCAGAAGCCAAGCGATTCAAGTGACGTTGACGTATTGTCAGTCCCCAAATTCTAGAACGTACTTCCCAAACTAGTGTAGCCAACCGTCCGGTTTTGAACCGGACAATCCGGTTTTTGGATCAATCCCCGTCCGTTGTCCGGTTACAAGTTCAAACCGGACGCCTAATGTCCAATTTAGAAAGGTGTTCCCTTAAAAGAATATTTAGGTTACTCCCTAAATACTTTTACTCTCTGATTGAAAACTCACAGTTCTAAAATTAATAGACCAAAAGCACCATTTGTAGCTTATTCTGGGTCTGGTGAAAAAAAATTGTCAGTTCTGAATACTATTGTATTTACTTGCTTCTGAATAATATTTAATTTCTTTCTGTAATAGAATACTTTGTAAGGATGGTTGGCATTTCTATTTTCTACCGAAAATATCAACTTGCGTTGCCCTTCCTCATCACTAATTATTTCCTCTCGCTTTGAGAACTACGTTCGCTGTATCATAACAGTTACTATTCATCTTTTTGTACATCATCTTTTTAAAGTTTTAACCATAATTTTATTTACGCTGACGTAATAAACACTGAATAGACACTTGATTGATCATGACATTTTAAAACGCAATATTAATCATGCAAAGAGTAATTTCAAGCCAATGTTAATTTATTTTTTTATATTGAATTGTTCAGCTGTCTTTAGTATACACTACATGATTTAATATGGTAATTTGAGCCCTACATTTGTAGTTGAAATATAACTTTTGCTCCCATTGCGTTTTGTTGTCAATAGATAAGTTGCCTTGACAACGGTTTCAGTTACTTGGAACTGAGGAAATGAAATATCTTAACATTTGTATGAACTCGAAGCCCTGTCCTGGGTGGTTTTCATAAGTCTCCCCAACCTTATTTTTTGCAAACCCTGTCCTTGACGACGTTTCGTAAGTCACTTTTACCGTAATTACCCATAGTGGTCCAGGCGGTAATACCGCCGACTTCGGATTGTCGTTGGGTAGGCATGAGGGTTCTAACCCCTACGACCAACCATCCTGACTGAGGTTTTCCAGGGTTACCTCCAATTTCACCAGGAAAATGCTGAGATTGCACCTTAAGTATAGACGTGGTAGTTACCTTCCCAATATCCTCCCCTAGCCTGTCCCGCCTGAGCCAAATATGCCTAAAGGCAATAAATGAATTGAATTCAATCCCTTTGCCTTTACTTTTTACAGACAAAACTGGATTAGGGTTCAATTGCGTATATAACTCTTTACTCAAGTTGTGTTTCAGATACATTAATAGCGAAGTAAGTGCAATAATATGCTTAGTGTGTTACATGTCCGGTTTCCAAATTGAAATGAACTGGAATGAACCGGTTTATAAAACGTTCGTAGTTGGCAACCCAAACTTTACATTTTTTACAGTAAAAAATCGATAGAAACCATGGAAAACTCTGCTTACCCCCACTGTTTCTTCCAGGTATACTTTTGAGGGGGTTGACCCCCCGAAGGTTTTCAACCGCACCCCCGAAAGAATTAGTGTTAGCACTTATATTACTGAAACGTATGCTGAAATACGTATATAAAAGTACATTCTGTAAAATATTATTCACTTTATTTTGAGGTTAGCTAAGGAAGTATGACATGTTCTTAAGTAACATTAGTATTGTTTAATATTTTAGCACTTAGGAGTCAATATGCATTATTTAAAATTTTTGTGAGCCTTGATTTTGCACCCCCGAAAGAAAATTCTTGAAAGAAACACTGCTTACACCTACCCAATTTTGACTTTACACAGCACAAACTGAAATTCCTGGCACAATCCTTACTTCAAGTACAAACGTATACTTCGAGTTCGTCCTGTCCCGATGCTCCTTAATCCAATTTATTGGTTGATCCGAAGTGAATTCTACGTTATATGCTCTTAAGTACAATTATCACTTACCGCTGTTATTCAATTGTCGTCGCACACATTCGTTGTTTTGTGTGAATATAGATGGCGAGAAAGCGCAAAATAAAGTATTATTTTCCTACAGAAAAATAGTAATAGCGGCATTTAAAAGAAAGAATAAAAAAGAATTGCCACAGACATAGCTATTGTGTGCAAGAATTCAACGGGAATTGAAAAACTACAGTTAACCTTATTTCCGGATTATTCGCGTTTCCCGTTATCAGGATTACATCTATTCCCCTTTTGCTCGGATAACCGTGGTTCCACTACAGTGACTTACACGTCTCACTATTGTCGCGCCTCGTCCTACAGTAATCGCAAGTAGAACTCTCAACCAGAAGTCAATTTAAAGAACGTTTCGCTCAACATGTAATCGCATTTTTAGGACAATTTCATGGAATGTCGTCGTCATAGCACCCACCGGAATAGATATAAAACACCTGTCCCAGATATCTTAAATTACTCCCCCTCAGGGAGGTATCTTCGAAAGAAACTTGTACACAACCAAGTTATTTCAATCCATGTATACAAGATTTTCTTTAAAAAGTAATTACAGCTCTTAATATTGTGTCGTTAGTGCTTATTAGAATCGGATAACGAACTAATATTATCATTATTTTAAGACAGGTTAAACAGTAGGAGAAAGAAATGATGTTTCCTGTTTAAGTAACTTCCAAGAAATTTCTAGGTACGTAAATATCTCGTATTTGTTACAGTAACTTCGCAATAAGGACACGTAGCAATCGTGAAATAATAAAATTATTAACGCTCTCAAAACTCTCTGAAGTTTTCCCGTTATCACACAATAAACATTCAGAACGGAATTTCCCCGTTTTCCATTTCTCTTCGCCTTTTGATGTTAATACGCTCAACTCGTTAAGCCAATAAACAGTTTGTTGGGAAGTTAACAGAAAAGAAGAAGAAGAAAAAAATAATGTTTGAAAAGTACGCATGGGAGACTGTCTCGAGAAGTCAAAGATGTCTTCTTTGAAAAGCAAAGTGACAGTGACTTTTTCTTTGTGTTTCGTTTTATCAAGAAGGCAGCGAAGAATGTTTATTTATTTCAAGAAAACATGAATTCAGTGGAAGATATTTCTCTTTGAACAGGAACATGTATCTAGTGACATCTACCGTCTGTACGTAGAAGATAAAATGAACAGAACACCTTAACTAAAAACAAGTAAAAAAAAAATATATTGTTCTTGCTATTAAAAGGTCTATGCATGAATTGAATGTAAAAAAAGAAAGAACATTTCATTACGAAGTTATATATTTTTGTTCTTTCTCTATATCAGAAAGAAAACTGACTTTAAGTTCGTTTAGTAAAATTAATGTGTTTTTATCTTGCTTCCAACTGTGACTAGCAGTGCGTGTTTTATCTGATTTTTTTTGCGTCTTTCTCTAAATCTCCCCGGTGACGTTGAAAGAGTTAGTCATTTGGAAGTTATGAATTCAAAGTCTGTGTTTTCTTGAATACTGCTCTTTTTTTTATTCTCCTGCCTTGAATATTCACGGATTTCTTTTTGTAAAAAAAAAAGGCATCATTAAACCTTGTTGCGAGCATGAATTACCTCTAATATATATTTTTTTTACTTCTTTTCGTCTGCCCTTTCTTTAACTTCTTGAGTTCATTAGCAATAGGAAGCAAAAATAAGGGAATAAAAAAAAAACACAAGTGAAAGAAAGGCAATTTCTACGGTTCGTTTTCCTAATTTTACTTGATTAGCCTTTCCAATCAATGCTTTCTGATTTTTTTTTCTTCTGTTTTCACTTGAAAAATAAGGCTATGGTGGAATGGAGGAAAAAGATGAATTGCACAAGTTGCTATATGGATAAACAAAAATGTCATTAAAACTCATATGTCGACCCTCGAAATAGTATGGAGTACACTTCATTACGTGTAAATTGTATTCAAAGTTGAACAGTTATAGTAATTGAACAATGGTTGTGCAATAATTTCTGTACTATTTGTATGATTACTTGATCAGAAATATTTGTGCTTTACAAAACAATGTTGAGTTTATATCTAATTGATTAACAGCAATTGGTACTTATTCCCCTTGGCATTTGAACAAATGCATGAAAGATTGAATCATAGTGGGTGGGTATAAGTGATCTAAAAACTAAGTCTAGAGGCTATGCTTATTATTTCCTCTTTGTACTCTGCTTGGTCAATGTATTCAGATCTATTCTGTTGAAAACACAAATATTATTATTACTTCTATAATTAGTATTATTCTTGCATGTAGGGGGATAGTTCATATTTCTCAGTTGTGAAATTGTTATAATGTCCAAGCTTAGTCGGTAAGCTTCAAAGGTAGGAACCTACTGTTTTTTGTTAATGTGGGTTTCAAACGAATTCGTTTTGTGGATCCCAACAAGACTTGAACCCGTGAACACGCGTGTAGTGAGCGAATACGCTGATCTCTCGCTCATCTCAAAGCACGCTTTGTTAGTATTCGTTGTTTTGTTTGTATGAGATCTTTCAGCGATTAAAGTATAATCATTGGTGATAGAATTTCTGATCTTTGGGACCAACTGTGGCCGAATTAGTTGAATAAAAGAAAATATATACTCTCAAAATTTAACATTGAAGGATTCATTACGTTTGCAGTCTACCTACGCCACCAACTAAACTTTGATCGATAAAAAAGCACAACTAACTTTGAAAAGTCTCTAGAAACATTAAGTCTCAGTTGAGTAATAGGAGCCATTATGAGAGGAGCTTGCGTTCGTTTGTCCCAGCTCAAGCTGGACGAAAATGACACAGAATTTGATGAGGATCGCATTCAAAAGATGATTCGAGTAATAAAGGGCCTTAATTTCAAGTCTGTCATCGATCCACTCGATTATTCGAAATTAAAAAGATACTATAAACGTCATCCGGAAGAAGACTATTATGAAAACCTGGCCATTTACGAATGTGCCGCTCGTGATTTCTTGGCCAATATGCAAGTTATTAATGAGGATGCTGAATCTGCCGTTAATTCTCAAAACTCTTCATTGCCTCGCACCTCTTCCAATACCACGATAGGTTCACCTGATGATTCTGCCATGGAAGTTGAGGGTTTTCTGCAGCCCAAGAAGACAGTTAAAGCTACACCGGCTGTGACAGCACCACCGATTTCTACTAATAATTCATATCAAGCGCTAGATCCAGACACTTCTGTAGATTCTCATTCAAAATCTGATCAAACGAAGAATAATTCAGTGAAAAATTCTCCTAAGACACCTGCTATCTTTATTTATGGTATTCACAATAGATATCCGTTCTGTAAATCTTTGGCTGCCATTTGTTCTGAACGTCCAATCATACATCATACTAGTGACTTTATCAAATTCCAAACTAAAAGTAAACCTGATTTTGAAAAAATCCAAAATTTTTGTCTTCAGCAGAAGCACCAATTTGCTGTTGAAAATAAACGAAATGATCGTCCATTAAAAGTTGTCATAAGGAAGCTGCCTATAGACACACCAGTTGAAGACATCACAGCGGACCTGTCTCTCCAAGGCTTTTCCGTCATTTCAGTGAGTCAACTGCA